>JAAGKR010005351.1:15054-51896 GCA_011419295.1 Clarias macrocephalus | reverse complement strand
ACACCCTGAAGGAAATCAAGCTAGGCCAGAAAGTGACTCCATCACTTTTAAAGATCTTTAGGTCTCATGGCAGCTGCGTCCACGGTGATACCTTTGGGCCTTCTGCACATGAGGGCGTTGTCAGTTGTGGCTAAGAGCCAGGGGGTTTCACTCAAGGGCCAATCCCCAGAGGCTAATAAGGGTTACGCGCTGGGGCTTCGTACCCTTTCTATGTGGTTCAGACCCCGGTTTTTGACTTTGGGTCCCACTTTAGGTCCGTCTTGTTCGCAAGATGCTAACGACAGACGCTTCCCTCACGGGCTGGGGTGAGGCCTTGGATGGCCGTTCCAGCACAGGGGAACTGGAGAGGTCATCTTCTCGCATGGCACAGCAATTGCCTCGAAATGATGGCTCTGTTTCTGGCCCTGAAACACTTCCTCCAGCAGTTGAGAGGCTACCATGTCCTAGTGCGGGTGGACAACACTGTGGTAGTCTTGTACATAAATCGCAAGGGTGGACTGTGCTCGCGCCGCTTGAACAAGCTAGTGCACCAGGTCCTGCTTTGGGCACAGGACAAGTTCCTATACCCTCAGGGCGATTTACATTCCAGGGCACATGAATGTAGGAGCAGACTTGCTATCCAGACAAGCTGTAGAACAGGGGGAATGGAAGCTCCACCCCGAAGTAGTCAGTCAAATCTGGGAAAGATTTTACGTAGCAGACTTCTTTGCCTCACAAGAGGCAGCACAATGCCCCCTTTACTACTCTCTGACTCCTCCAGCTCCCCTGGGTATGGACGCAATGGCCCATATGTGGCCCAGGTTACGCCTTTATGCGTTTCCACCTATAGTTCTGCTCCCGGGAGTCCTGGCGAGGGTCCGTCAACAAGGGTTGCGCCTTTTATTGATAGCGCCCCATTGGCCGATCAGAGTGTGGTTCTCGGATCTAATATCTCCTCGACGGTTCACCCTGGGTGATTCCAGTGAGGAGGGATCTTCTGTCTCAGGCACAGGGGACAATACTTCATCCCCAGCCCGAGCTCTGGAACCTTCACGTTTGGCCCCTGAACGGGACCAACTGAGACATGCTGGGCTTTCAGCCAGCGTAATTGAAACCATTTTAAGAATTTATGCCCTCAAATGGAGTGTATTTGAAAATTGGTGCATGGCAAGACACATAGACCCAGTTCACTGCCAGATTGTTTCAGTGCTGGAGTTTCTGCAAGAAAAGTTGTCCTCAGGCTTATGCCCTAGTACGCTCAGAACGTATGTAGCCGCTATTTCGGCTTGTCACGCTCTGACTAACGGGGTTTCTGTGGGCAAGCACCATTTAGTTGCCCGTTTTATTCGTGGAGCTAAACGGTTGAAGCCGCCCACTAGAGCGATGGTCCCTTCATAGGACTTAACTATCGAAGGCCTGGCAACACCCCTTTCGAACCACTAGAGTCAGCGCCTGTCAGGCTTCTGTCTCTTAAGGTGGTTTTTCTTATTGCTATTACTTCTTTGAAGAGGATTGGGGATCTGCAGGCTCTGTCAGTCTCCCCATCCTGCCTAGACTTTGTCCCTGGGCTAGTCAAAGCTATCCTGCATCCTCACCCGAACTATCTTCCCAAGGTTCCATTCTCGACCATGCACCCAGTTGTGTTCGAACCCTTCTGTCCTCCGCCTTTCACAGCTCCGGAGCAGGAGAGACTTCACTTACTGTGTCCAGTACGTACTCTTAGGATCTACGTCCACCGCACTAGCCAATGGCGTAAGTCAGAGCAGCTCTTTATTTGCCATGAGGGCCGCAACCGGGGGGCGGCTGCCACTAGACAGACTCTGTCACACTGGGTGAGAGATGCCATTGCTCTAGTCTATGAGGCGCGTGGTCACACTTCGCCTCTGGGAATCAGGGCTCACTCAACCAGGGGGATTGCCTCATCGATTGCCTTGGCAAGAGGCGTCCCCCTGCAGCAGGTGTGTGATGCGGTGGGCTGGTCCTCTCCACACACGTTTGTTAGATTTTATAGTCTGGATGTCAATGCTACTCCGGGTTCACGGATCCTTCAGTCAGCATCCCAGAGCTAGGTCTGAGACCTCCTCGGCTTGTGCGCACACGCTACACAACCTGGGGGTCCAGACACTTGCAGCGCGGCGGCGTTGGTATTCTCGTTCCCATAGCGTTTTCACGCAGCATTGAGTGTAGCTTTTGAAAGGGAACGTCTCGGGTTACTTGGCTGTAACCCTGTTCCCTGATAAAGCGGGAACGAGATGCTGCGTTCCGATGCCGCACTGCTGGCGTGCCTGGACGTCCTTCAGACAAAATTGACCTGAGGATGTTTCCGGTTCACTCCTATTTATAACCTGCAGGTGCACCTTATTCGGTGACGTCATGCCTGGCACAGGTTATAAGCCGAAGGTATTCGGCGGGTTTGACATGCACAGGCTTCACAACCGGGCAACAAAGAGATGTTCCCATAGCGTTTTCACGCAGCATCTCGTTCCCGCTTTATCAGGGAACAGGTTTACAGCCAAGTAACCCGAGCCAAGTAACTCCTCAGGACATTGCTGATGAACCTAAAACTTCTGCTTCAGTCTCTCTATTAGACACTATTGTGTCATATGACTTTGTAACATGTGACTCTCAGAGGGATTATCTTACCTCAGTCTTTTCAGTTTACAGTGAGGATTCTCCAGTACAGCACAAAGACACTTCACTCCTGAGTCTCCTACTTCATTAAAGGACAGATTCAGTTCTCTCAGGTGTGAGGGGTTTGATCTCAGAGCTGAAGTCAGAGCAGCACAACGTTCATCTGAGACACCACAACCCCACAACCTGTAGAGAGACACAATGACACATTCTTCATCACCAGATCTTTATCTTTATTAAGATTTGCTTTAAAGCTGATGTGTTTGTAAAATTATGTTATTATTCAGAATGACGTCTCCTTTTATTCTAATTAACAATATAATTAAAAATGATCATACTGAGTCTTATTTTTTACTCAGCAGATGTGTGTATATTTACAGTATATTTCTGCACAATCAAAACATTAAAGATATGAAGCATTAACAACAACAACAAAAAAAAAACTACAGGTTTACACATTATTTTGTCCTACTCTCAGAAGCAGGTGTAAATTAGGACAGTGTTGTTGGAGGGGTTGCCAGATCCTTGTTTTTAATGAGAAATTTCTCTACTTTTAGAGTAAATTCTTGAATTACACCAATTATTTTAATCATGTCTGTACAGAGCTTGCGGAGTTAACATCTAAGACTTTCTGATATGTCTGTCTAATACATGTTATTGGCTTTTGTTATTTTTATGTACAGTATGAAAGCTTAAATATGCTCTCTTTGCTGCTATTAAACAGAGAACTTCAGACACATCATGTGTGTGTGTGCATGTCTGTGTATGTCTCTCTCTCCTTGTTCGGCTAGTAAGTGTATGGAGGTGCGGCGAATGCATTAGGTAATAATATTTGTTTGTCTTAATTCGTATTAAATAAAAAAATATGGAGTTTCATTTTAAATCTCACAATTTGGGGGGGGGGGATCATCTGCATTTTACAGAGAAGAATGATCACTTATTTTGCTTTTTTTCTTCCTTTGTCAGGAAAATCTGACGCATCGCTGAATTTTAAAAAAATTCAATCAAGTATTAAGTGGAGTTTTAAAAGATTTTTCTCTCAAAAGAAAGTTACGGCTCTTCTGTTAAGCCTTCGTTCCAGTCATATTTTTACACAAGCTTTCCTGGATTTTTGTCTGAAAGGAAGGTAATTAAAAAGTTTAGGGTTTCCTTGTCTTCAGCCAAACAAGCTTTGTTCATGTCTACACATAGCCGGGTATTTTTAAAAACGTGTTTTTTGAAGTTTTAAAGAAAAATATTTTTCTCTGTGGTTTTCGCCTTTCATCCACATGCAAACGCCATTTTTGCCGTTGAAAATGTGGAAAACTTGCAAAACTCAGTTTTCAGTGGTGTTGTGTGGACAAGGGAAACAGAAATTTTGGCTTGTTGTAACATCGCCTTGTGCAGATTATGTAATTGTCTGTGTTCTTGTCTCCTTGATTTGATGTCAGCATTGTTTATGAGGATATTTTGTGCAATTCCGGACGTATGTAGGGGAAACTAGTGACTGTGTTAACGTAGTGTAGTGGACTTTTTACATGTGTGTACATACACACGCAGTTACTCCACACATTATGTTAATGATCAGAGGTGCCTGCATGTACTACTAAGCTCACTGCTGCTACATACTGTACAAAACTCTGTTGACACACAGACCCCGCAGACAGCGATGGCGGTTTCGAACGAGATCCGTTCGGACTTCTACAAAGCACAACAGGTAATGACATTTTGTCTAGGCATCTGCTTGGCCCCCTGTTGATTAAGGTGGCTCCTAACAGCGCTTAACAGGGCGTTTTGCTTTTTCATGTGGACAAAGATATTTTTAAACCCTAGGTTGTATGGACAGAATTATTTTTAAAAACAAAGAGGAAAAAAACTCCCAGATATGTGTGGACATAGCCTTAGAGTAAATTATCTTCATCTGATTCACCAGATTTTAAGTGTGTATTTCTCATTAGTGTGTATAGCTTATTAGTGCAAGGGGTAAAGCATCAAGTAAAGCATTGAGAGTGTAATTTATTCTCTCAACCATTCCCTGCAATTGCAGATGACAGACACACCCAAATCTTTGCTTTATTCTCAGCTGTTGTAGTAGCTGCTTGATGTTGAATCTGAATAATATCCTAAAGCTGAGGCCGCGGCTCTATAAGAATTACTGGCGCCAACACTGCAACTTGGCACTTTCATGCTTGCTTTGCTTCTAAATCTGCTATGTTGTTACCCTTAGTGACATAGTCATTTCCTTCTTTATGGGCCTAACATTTAATGACAGCCGATCATTTTGGTAGCATTATAGCAGACATTAATTGAATTATCTTCTTAGCATGCTGAATTGGGGTTCCGTCACTCTTTTTAAACCCTCTTTACTTCCATACTGCTCCAAACAGATGACATAAACCATGCGAATAGGTGGAATCTGTAAGCAAATTTGCAGATGGCTGTGAGAGCTTTCAGCTTGACTAATTGAGCAGAACATGGTTGTGAACAGTGCTGAGATAAGACAAGTTTAAAGTCTTCTCCATCCTTTATTATTACTGAATAATCAGTGTGATTTCCTAAATAGTCACAAAGTAAGTGACTTCTGCTTCAAGTATCGATTTAGACTCAAGATCAGGCTGTAACCTAGTAAATGCCAAGGAATTCGCCACACAGTCATGAAATACACCTTCATGTAACTGTCACATCGCTTCATAATAATGTTGGAATATGTGAGCAGTGAAGAATATACTATAATAATATATATACTAATGTGAGCCTAATTTAGAACAAATCTCTGTTCTATCACTTCTACAACTTTTTGATGTGTATAAATGGTTACTGGGTAACCCATAGTCAATGTAGATGCTTTTTCATATGCATAATGCACTCCTGCAAAGCCTTGCTGATAGCATGGTGGGTAAACTTGTGCTACATTATCTAGCTTAGTGCTGTAGTAAGCTAGGGGCTGTTTTTTCCTTACCACTGCAGGTTTTCTGCATCAATACAGATGATGCGTATCCATCAACTCGGTTAACCACATACAGACAGAACAGTTTGGTATAATCAGATACAGGTGTAGTCTGCATTTCTTTTTTGATAGATTCAAATGCTAACAGTGCATCTGTGTACCATTTTAATGGAGCATGTAGATCTTGCAGTCCTACTACTCTCATTATTTCCCTCAGTGGAGCTGCTTTTAGTGCATACTCCTCAATCCAATCAGCGCTAAATCCTGTTAAGTCTAGAAAGGTCATGAACTGTTTAACAATTTGTGGCAATGCACATGGAGGTCTAATCATTGCACCCACAGCACTGTTAAACATTTTGATTTCAGATGCTCATCGATTTGACCATTGTGCAAGAGGAGAGTTTGTGAAAAAATCAAACAACAAAAGTATTGGTCTCCATATCTACATGCCATGGTTGATGAGTTCTTTAATTTTAATTGGGCTTTAATTGGGTAGGTGCTATGGCTTTTGTACCATGTAAAATTAGCCACCCTAAATATTTAACTTAAGGCTTGCAGTATTGCAGTTTAGCTTTGGACACTTTATGACCTCCCTGAGCTAGCTTGCTGAGTACCTGAATGGAATCTCTGGCATGCCTCTAGTGATGATGAACATATCAAAATATCATCCATATACTGGAAAAGCCTACTTTCTATCATTAAATATCTTAAATCAGCTTTTTAAAACCTTATTAAATATATGTGGAGAGTCTCTGAACCCCTGCAGCATACTCCAGTACATGTATTGTTTACAAGTATATGTAAATGTAATCAAGTATTTACTCTCTCTCTCTCACTACTGGAATACTCAAGAAGGCTGGACAATCACAGTGAAGTACAGTAGAACCTTGGATGTTCCACTGTCCAAATAGACGTTTCCCATAAGAAATAATAAAAACTCAAATTATTTGTTCTACAGCCCAAAACAATAAATACATAAAAATGATTAATACAACATATAAAGTAAAAATAAAACAAATTACCCTGCACTTAACATTAAAAAAATGTAATAATAAATCTAGACAGTTAAGTGTTTCCATTTGTGCGCGCAGGCGCCGTGTATTTGTATGCATGTGTGTGTGTAGAATTAGCCCCTCGCCTTGTCTTAAACAGTAAAACACCTCCTCCCTCCCCCCCACCTCACTTTTCAAGTTTCAAAACTATCATACACAATGCAAACACTGTTTTAACAAGGGAAAAATAAATCTCTCTAATGATACACACGTGAACACAACGGAATCACTGCTGTAAAGTAAAAAATAACAAATGAACCAGCACCTTAACTTTGAAAAGAATCGCAGAGCAGAGTTTTCTGTGAGAATAAACTGCCGGGGAGATCTGTGTGTGTGTGTGTGTGTGTGTGTGTGTGTGTGTGTGTGTGTGTGTGTCTGTGTCTGTGTCAAATTACACGCGCACGCACACGTACACACAAATTGAGTTAGCAATGTGTGTGTATTTGGAACATCTGCTGGATAATCCTCTGTTATATTATTAATTGCTTGGAAATCATGCACAAGACGGCATTTGGTTTTACGTAGTTTGATTATGGGCTGGCTGATTTAATTAGGCCTACATCTGTATCATGCCGAGTCCATAATTCAGGTGGGACCTGACTCTCCATTTCCCTATATACTTCAAAGGCTAATGTCATTTGTGTTTGTGACTTGTGGCTAATAACAACTTCCTGGGGAGTACCAATCAAGTTATTACCACACAAGGTTTTGATATAGTTTTTATCTGCAGAATGAAAAATCAATAGGTTTATGGTTGACTCCCACTGGACTTTCTTCAGCATTGCTCCCAAATCTTTTGACCTGCAATTTCCTCATGTTATATGAGGGACAGAATCAGTTACATTAAACCACCTCTTTACAAAATCAGACTCATCTATGCTGATCACTACTCCTTGCCGACCTATGATGATGTACTGTGTAATTAATTCAACCTTGTACTCTTTTGTTTCTTACTGCCATGTTTGTTCTAAGATAGTATCTTTAGTTGGGTCATATATCATTGTACAGTGCAAGTCTGCAGTAGATAACTGTGCTTCTGGAATCTGTGCTTTAAAGAACTTTCCCCACTTATGGATTACTTGACTTACATCCCTTTATGACTGTCCTATCCAATACACATTTGTCTACTAACATGGGTGTATTTTTTCCATCTACAGCAATGTGTAACATAGGTTCTTGTTTAGCATTATTTGTTAAAATTGGTAACTGGTTCTCCCTGGTACGATTCTCTGGGCACCACTAATACCCCTGTTTTGGATCCGCCCATGGGTTTACTGGGCCCCACCTCCCGGGGGCTGGGGCCATGGATGTGTGGGGCAAATTGTTCGGTTATGTTCAGCTTGTTTCTTTGTCCTCGTTGGTGCTGGTTTGCTCTCCACTCCTTTTGCACTGGCTTTTGAGTTTAAACGTTGACAATGGGCATCTTGTGTGTGTTTGGGGGAAGTGCTGCTGGTGATGTCATCGTTGTGATTGCACTTGGCTGGACCATGGGTGAAGGATTGTCTGGGGCCCTCACAGACATTTGCTCTGTCTTCAAGTCAGAAGCTTGAAGGATTTCTTCCATATTTCCTCTCCACAGAATCTTTGATAAAAGAGATTTCATGTACTCTTTTGTTTCTTACTGCCATGTTTGTTCTAAGATAGTATCTTTAGTTGGGTCATATATCATTGTACAGTGCAAGTCTGCAGTAGATAACTGTGCTTCTGGAATCTGTGCTTTAAAGAACTTTCCCCACTTATGGATTACTTGACTTACATCCCTTTATGACTGTCCTATCCAATACACATTTGTCTACTAACATGGGTGTATTTTTTCCATCTACAGCAATGTGTAACATAGGTTCTTGTTTAGCATTATTTGTTAAAATTGGTAACTGGTTCTCCCTGGTACGATTCTCTGGGCACCACTAATACCCCTGTTTTGGATCCGCCCATGGGTTTACTGGGCCCCACCTCCCGGGGGCTGGGGCCATGGATGTGTGGGGCAAATTGTTCGGTTATGTTCAGCTTGTTTCTTTGTCCTCGTTGGTGCTGGTTTGCTCTCCACTCCTTTTGCACTGGCTTTTGAGTTTAAACGTTGACAATGGGCATCTTGTGTGTGTTTGGGGGAAGTGCTGCTGGTGATGTCATCGTTGTGATTGCACTTGGCTGGACCATGGGTGAAGGATTGTCTGGGGCCCTCACAGACATTTGCTCTGTCTTCAAGTCAGAAGCTTGAAGGATTTCTTCCATATTTCCTCTCCACAGAATCTTTGATAAAAGAGATTTCATGTACTCTTTTGTTTCTTACTGCCATGTTTGTTCTAAGATAGTATCTTTAGTTGGGTCATATATCATTGTACAGTGCAAGTCTGCAGTAGATAACTGTGCTTCTGGAATCTGTGCTTTAAAGAACTTTCCCCACTTATGGATTACTTGAATTACATCCCTTTATGACTGTCCTATCCAATACACATTTGCTTGTGGCTCAGTCATTACCATTTGATTTTTTATACCTTTCATGTCAACATACACATCTTCTAGAGAACACCATATTTGGAGTCCTAATTTACATAATGCATCTCTGCCTAACAAAGTAATGGTGCCTGACTTGAAACTAATACAGGTATGGTCACACTTTAATTGTTAGTTTGTAGACGGACTGGAGCGGTCATAGGACTTAACTGCTTTTGTCCCGAGAATCATACTGTCTTGGCAAATTTCCCAGACATGGGGAGATGTGAGGCATGACAACCTTAAGCATGTATAAACCGCTTCTGTGTCTACTAACATGGGTGTATTTTTTCCATCTACAGCAATGTGTAACATAGGTTCTTGTTTAGCATTATTTGTTAAAATTGGTAACTGGTTCTCCCTGGTACGATTCTCTGGGCACCACTAACACCACTATATATATATATATATATATAATCAATTGAGCCCCACCCCCCTATAGTTGCCAGACAGTCACATATGCAAAAAAATGGACAGAAGAAGGAAATTTTCTGGTGCGTAGAACAGAAAAAGAAAAAATGAAAAACAATGTCTTAAAATGAGGACAGCAAAGTGATGCAAAGCAAATGTCAAAGTAGATAAAAAGAGATTGGTAAGCTTGACCTATCATTTTGTATTACTGTAAGTCTTTAAGTTAATCAACATTTAACGTTATTGCCACTGCCAGCGAGGCTGGGCATAGTTACCGTCCATTAATATCAAATCATTATTCCTAAAAAAATTTAACTTATTGTTAAAATACCACCAAGCACAACCAAGTTATTGGGCTCTTGCCTTATCCTCTCAGTTCATTATGTTCAGTCCACATTTTTTTTTTCCCGGAAAGCCCTGCTGTGTAAACAGAACGAGACTAGCGTATGGATCCCTCTACATGTTCATTCATACAGTATTCAAGACCCTATTGTAAGCTTTTTGTAAACAGGATTTTCAAAACATAAAAATATAGCAGATTGGAGTACTGCAGAATTAAATAGTATAAATAGTGTGAAATATCTGGTCCATTTACTCAGCCATGAAGATGAAGAGTACAGAGAGAAAGCAGATAAGTCAAGAGCAGGTGAAGAGAACAGGTAGGAGCTACAGCACAGGATACTATGACTTAAAGGGGTCATGGCATACATTTATGTGTTTCCTGATGTACACTTATAAAGTAGTTATAGTTTTTTGTGCACCAAAATTACAAAATGTTTTTATAGTGCAGTGACCTCTTATTTGTCAAAAAATCAAGTATTCTTGATTTCAGATGCTCATTCTGTCATGACCACTTTAAACAATATCAAAAAACATAACTTTGGGCTTGATGATTTAAGGTATATATTTTGTGAAATATCTGGTTCATTTACTTAGCCATGAAGATGAAGAGGACAATGAAGCAATAGTAGAAAATGAGTTCAGAGCAGGTGTAGAAAACAGGTAGGTAAAGGCCATATAGGACTTACACAGTATTAGGAAACATGCAGAATAAGTTATTATAGCCTTAAGAAACAAAGTTTGTGAAACATCTATTTTGTTTACTCAGTCGTGAAGATGAAGATATGCCAAAATCCACAACAACGGTCACATTTTTAAAAATGGCCTTTGATGTGGAAAAGTGCTTTGCACCACGTCAGGGTCTAAGCATACGTACTGTACGCACGTTTCCTTGTCAGAGTATTGCAGGTTATTGGAAAATCAAAGTTATTTTTATAGCTTGCCATTCTAAGGATTTGGACAACCCATGATCTTGCATACCCCTCAGCAAATGTGCAGTTGCGGCCCTGATCTGAACCCCCTCCTCTTCATCTACTCCATCCTCCTTCCCATATAGCTTTTAACTAACAATATTGTTTTATATAACAATCCCGCCTCTTTCACGCACAGCTCTCTATAGTCTTCATCTAAATCTACATTCCCTCCCATTTGCATTTCTCCTAAAACTTCAACCGTTCCCTTGAGAGCATTGGGAATTGACCTTTTGTCTGCACATATGGGGGAGGTGTAACTAATGCTTCCTTGCTGCTATTTTGTTAAACTTTTTCCGCTCTTCAATGTACAATACATCACTATTTTCCTATTAGTACTTGCAAAAAGCTCAGTATTTTTATACACAGTGAATACTTTCCTCAATAACCGATTAGTGCTGCAATATTAATATATGGTTCAGTCACATTCACCACTTCATTCTATCCCTTTATTTATAGGCCTTATATGTTCATAATATCTCCCTTAGGTCTAATTCATGCACACTTCATGCTTAATGAGTATACTTGACTATCCTTTGGGAGAATTGCATGATGTCTCACATGTGGATGTAATGCATCATGTGTTAGGCGACCTCCCACCCTGAGGATACCATGCTCATCTAAGAAGAGATTTATTTGATGTAATTTGTTGTTGGATTTTATCTCCTTCTGATGTTTGAGGTTGTGTATTACATCACAAAATACTGATTGTTGAACTATTTTGATTATCGCAAATTCTGCCTTCCTTCTTTCCTCAATGCTTGAGGATTCGTTGACCTTTGGATTAAAACCTTTGGCTTACTTAACATGTCATTGAAGTCTAGCAAAAGCTTTTACAACTCTTGTCCAATCAGAAAACTTGTTGAGCCGGTCAAGTAATGCTCTTTCCTCCTGTGTTTGGGTAGTATGAATTTTTCAAAGCTCTCAGCTTGGATCTCTTCCACCTTAACATCTTTGGGTAACTATTTTTTTTTCACAGAAACTCTGGTCCTATGAACCAATTGGAGGATATGAGCGTATGAGCTGGATTCGCTTCAGAAGCACTCCTCTAGGTTGCTTAATTCTAATTATTTTCTGAGCAAGTCACTCGTGGCTGCTACAGCTGCTGACAGTTCAAGCCTTGATATGATAGGAATCTTAGTTGGAGCGACTCTGGCTTTGCCCATAACTAAGGAACAGTGAACCTTTCCTGATGTGTCAATGGCTCTGACAATATGTGCATTTTCTGTAACCTGAAACACTGGCGTCAGAGAAATGATGAAGTTAATAATTCTGAACATATGTGAAAGTTGATGGCAGATAAGTTGATTCAGATTCGCTGAATCCTTACATCAGCGAAGCTTCGTAAACCTGAAATCCAATGTTCCCACTGTAGCCGCAAGTCATCATTAAGTGGTTCATCCCAACCAACTTTATCTTGGCACATCTTCTGCAATATTTGCTTAAAAACAAGCACGAAAGGCACCGCAAAGGTAAGTGGGTCATACAGAAGCCACGGTGGACAGGACTCCTCTTCTGGTTAGTGGTTACTCCTTAACAGATACTTGAAACTGAAAACTGTGAGATGTGACACACCAATTCACACCAAGAGCTCTTTCCATGTGAAGCTCACTCAAAGCTAAGTCATGAACTATAGCACTTTCAGCACATTCGTCTTGGGAAATTGATGCTTTCACTTCTTGGCTGTTCTATATGAATTTGTACAAACAAAGTTTCCCTGTGCTGCAGAGTTCTTTTCCTTTCTTATGTAGATGGATAGCTTCATTCACACTTGTCAGCCCATCGTCTACATAGAAATTCCTTTCTATGAATTGAATAGAGGTTTCACTGAAGTTACCTCGCCCTTAAGCAGCATTGTGTTTATGTCCATAGTTGGCACATCAGGGTGATGAGGCTGCACCAAACAAATGTACCTTCATTCTGTAGATCTAGGGTTGAGATTCTAGATCTCCCCTTTCCCACCACAGGAACCTTAAATAGTCTTGGTCTTTTGAGTTTACATGAAATTGATGAAACATGATTGCTATTAGATCCTTGTGGAAATGAGATAGGATACCTACAAGAGTGTTTGTCAACTCTGGACCAACTAACAAATGCTTATTGAGTGATGTACCATGGAACTTTGCTGAGCAGTAAAAGACTACAGGGATTTTCCCAGGTTTTTGAGGGTGATAAACCCCATGGTGGTGAATATACCACACAGAGTGTTTGCCAATTTCTTCAACTGGAACCTTTTTAGCATCAGTGATTGTCTCATCTATAAAAGCTACATAGTCTTTTATGGTATTTATCATTTCTTTTAAGCCTTTTTTTCTAAGCATCTGAGATAGTGCATGGCACATTCTTTATTTTTGGGTAGATTTGGGCTGTCTACCTTAAAAGGCAAAGGCACATCATAATGACTACTTACATTGAGGGTGATGCCGTTTCCAACTTTACCAAAAAATGCAGGTCTCTGACTATGCTCTGATGCTTTCTCATTGAAGTCAGACTCGAGTGCTTTGATGATGTTCGGTGGAGTGACTATTTCTCTGATCTGTGTTCTGTAGATGTATTGAACTTCATTCCTTTGCTTGAACAAAGTTGGTAGACTTGGCATCACTTGTCTCAATATAATGCAATGACTAACACTAATGGCATAATTATAGTCTACACAGGACTTAGTCCCGCCAACAACACTCCAGCCTAGATCTGTTCTTTG
Organism: Clarias macrocephalus; assembly: GCA_011419295.1. NCBI lineage: Eukaryota > Metazoa > Chordata > Actinopteri > Siluriformes > Clariidae > Clarias > Clarias macrocephalus. Next base: position 38,393 of record JAAGKR010005351.1, on the reverse strand, counting down.
AGCAAAAAGCTGATTTTCTTTACCAGAAACAATTTCTCTGGGAAGGAGAGCTTGTGAACAATTATAGCCAATTAGAAGACAAATGTCAAAAACTTGTTGAGAGCAATTTTCTCTGCTATGTGCCTTATATGTGGCCATGCTTTTGCCGTTTTGGGTGTAGGAATGTGAGGTCTATTCGCAGGAATGAACTCTCTTGAATAGGTTACTGGCAAGGAGATAAAATCCTCTCATTTGTAAACCAGTCAACTTCTGACATGGAACAACTGTGCTTTTAGAAACCATTGTTGAGGGTTTCAGTTGTACAGATTTATTTGTAGTATCAAGAGCTTGTGTTATTTCTTCAGGGATGAAGGTAGTATTGCTCTGTGTGTCAAGAAGTGCATAAACAAAAATTTCATGCTTTGGTTCATTAGAGACCCATACTGGTACAACTGTAGATGTAAAAGTATTATTCACTTCCTGTACAACTTGGTTGGATGTTGCATCATTTGTGGACTCTGTCCTTGCTCTTGCTTACTTTCTCTCAATTTCTCTTTTGCCTGTTCTGACTTCGGAAGCTTCTTTGCTACTTTAATAGTTTAACAATCTTCATGTAGACATGTTGGATGCTTCTTCTAACATGTCTCGCATACACTTCTGTCTTCACAGTTCTCTGAGCGATGCCTAGGCTTCAAACAGCCAAAGCACAACTTGTTCATTTGGACAAACTTGAGCCATTCGGCTGTATTTTTATCTGTAAATATTGTAGTGGTTTCTCACAAAATGCACATTTTGCAGCATCTAATTTGTCATAGCATTGGACTGTTAACACTTTTGCTCTGGTGCCTTGGTTTCTCAATGCCTTTCCTTCAGAGCATGAAGAAATGTAACTAGGTTGCAAGCAATTTTAGCTTCTCTTACAAGAAACTTCACAAACTATTTGAAGGAAGGGAATGTCTCAGTTTCTTCTTCTATTTCTATTACCTGACGATTCTACCTTGAAGCTAACCAATCAGGAAGTTTGAAAAGTATCTTTTTTTTAATTACAGTTATTGAGAACTTCAAGGCCTTTAATTTGTACCATAGCTGCTTCACAGCCTCTGAGGAAGTCGGTAAATTCACTCAACTCAATGCTATCTTTAGGACCTATCTTCGGTCATGAATTAAGCTTGTCCCTGAAAGCTTTGGCAATGACAAATGGATTTCCATACCTGTCCTCTAGAATAGCCCATGCTGCATGATAAGCTGACTACACACCTCCATGCAGACTCAACTATGCTCTTCATGACTGCACTATTAAGGATCTATTCTCTTCATAAGTAACATTTACCTCCTTAGAAGCTGAGCTTATTTTGTCCATAAGAACTTGCAGGATGTCATTAGAGAAATGTCCCATTAGTTTTTGTCTAATGTCTTTAGCCAGAGCTTTCCACTTGTCATAAGAGACTTGAAAACAATTTTTAAGTTTAGCCACCTTTTCATCATGTAATTCTTAACCCTTCTGAGTTAACTTACATGTTCTATGACTTCAACAGCTACTGATTCATATGTCTCTACAAAGTCCTTCGATGTTTGTTGCTGCTGTGATGGCAGAGTGTCTGTTATATCTTCTCTGATACTCCTAGCAGACCAACCACCTTCTGCCATTTTCTGTGTTACTTGGTTACACTGTTTATTTTATGTGTACACAATATAAATTGCACTCAACACAATTTAAATAACAGCTTAATTAACTTTTTTTTTTCATATGAAAACTTTAATCATAGCACCAACATGATATAAAGCTCACCTGAGTAATAGCATAACACCAGCACTTCATTAAATATTATACTGAGTACTTGAAGAGTCCTTTTTAAACAGATCAAGAATAAACAACTTTGAGCACCTTAATCAAAACTTTAACTTAGATGTGCTTAGCTTTTTGTTGGTCTTATCTTGACAGTGTCTTAACCCTGCATGTGCCTCAGTTTCTTGTTACTGGTGCAAGCAGTACTTCATCTTTCTAAATCCAAGGTGTGATGAACAGTGTTGAGTGTAACGCATTACAAAGTAATTCGGATTACTTTTTTGATGTAACAAATAATCTAACACGTTGGGTCCTAGTTAGTAAGTTAGTTACTTTTTCAGAAATGTAATCCGTTATTCAGATAATTTATGTAATCAGACAGCAGTCATTCCCAATTCATTATTGTGTGTGTGTGTGTGTGTGTGTGTGTGTGTGTGTGTGTGTGTGTGTGTTTGTGTGTGTGAGAGCGAGAGAGAGAGAGAGAGAGAGAGAGAGAGAGAGAGAGAGAGAAAGTCGACCTACAAGGCCTCGCCCCCGAAAACCTGTTATTCCTGCTATTAAACCCTTATCTCACCTATGTGGTTTGACTATGCGAGGACTGATGCATGGAAAGATGGAAGCCTAATCACAGCGCCAAAACGTGCGGTTAATCATGATGAACCGTACTTACGGCCACCGTGCGAAAACACGTAGGTGAAATAGGGGTATTAGTAGTTAACAGATTATAGGCAAAACTTCACTGAGTGATGATGGTAGAATAATTATAAAGGTCTTGGCTAAAACAACATTTAATGTTCTGCAATGAAAAAGTACTCTTAACTAGTTACTTTTATCAGAAAGTAACACAGTAATCTAACGGATTGCTTTTTGAAAACAGTAATTTTGTAATGTTATTAGTTACTTTAAAAAGTAACATCCCCCAACACTGGTGAAGAACTAGAAGTCCTGCATACATCTGGCCTTCCTTTCTCCTGCTCGCGAAAAACAGATAAATTCTCACTGTAGCTCCCCCCAGTAATTTCACGAGCACAAAGATTCTCTGAAGACTGTGAATTTATTTAAAGGTTAATCAGCAAGATACCCATCCAATCTTAACATGCCGTGAGAACTAAAGGCGTACCATAAATACAAAGACAAAGAACAAAAGAGAAGAAGCAGAATAAATACAGCATCTTCTTTATACACACCAATACAATCCACATTGCATTGCAGAGTCATTCGATCAACTTGTCATAATACAAGTCTCTTTCCTAAGCATGTTCAACTTACAAGTCTCCAACAAACTATTTGAAAAATAAATAAAATAATTTAAACTGATTTCTATGCCAGTTACAATGGGTTATGCCCGACAAACAACACAAGCTAAGTATATAAGCAAAAGTTGCTTATCTTTGTAGGTGGCCACCTGTTTGTGCTGCCCGCCAATGATGCCCACGAAGATCAGCCACGCCTTTGCTCCCTTTCTAATCCTGCCGACTACACCAAGATGTCTTGGAAAATAATCAAAGACTCAAGTTTTGGTTTCAGAAGATAACGACTTTTATTTGCAGATCACTAACAGTCAGGAGGGTCTGCAGAGCCACACTTACTCTTGACCGCTTCCCCATCATAAACGCACAATAGGGTCCATTATACAGTAGGTAGACGAGGGGGATATCTATTATCGCCATACTCACCGCCGCGACAAAATGACAGTGGCCAAAATAAATCATCGCATTTCAAAGTAATTCGTGACATTTTCCATCATCTCTGTTGTAAAATATAATTAAGTCATAGAAAGTCAAAACAATATGTTGTATCGAAGAAATACTACAGTGATGGTAATTTCCACATCTGTGTATTTTATATAACAAAAGAAAAATCTGAACCAGAGCTATTGATCTGTACAATAATGAGTCAAAAAAAAAAAAAACATTAAAGTTGCTAGCTGACAATTGAGAACGAACAATGAACACAGAATGAATTGTTATAAATCCTATCTCTGTTTGTATCTGTTTATTGTTATTTAAAAAATACATTTAAAGACATTAAACTTTAAATATAGAAATAACTGGAAAACTAGACTTTCAGAACAAAACATTAAAATAACTCAAAAAAGACTCTCTAAAAATGCTGTGTTGTTTTTGTAAACAAATTGTTGGGTTGTTTATGCTGGGTCAAAATTCTGGGTTATTTCGGGTACTTTAAACACATTGTTGGTTTGCTCATGTTGGGTCAAATGAGATGTAGTGAGTCATTTACAAATGAACACTTGGTTGGGTTATTTTGACCCAAAAACTTGTTTATTCTTTATTATCTGGTTTCTCCAAACGGGAGGCTGCAATGTTCTAAATATTATTGTTATTGTCTTACAAGTTGTCACAGTGTGCACCCAAATCAATATCGCTCCTCACTCACTCCGAAGCTTACTAGCTTGGCGGCCTCCCCTTCTGCTGGTGCGCAAAGGAGCAGGACAGTGGAATTAGGCACGGCTGGTGATCTATCGTCGCTAATAATCCCGGACTTCTCGCCGCACTATAAAATACAGCGGGGAGTGTAACTCGGGGTCTGTTGGGAGACTGGACTTCTCTACGTAGTCTAATCAGCGCTCAGCCACACGCATAAAGTTAAAGAATATGTTGGGGGAAAAACAGCAAGGAGACTGACTCTGGTCATTTTAACAATTAATTGATAAATTAGTGATTTCTTTGATTTCAGTTGTAGTGATGAAGATAATCATGTCATCCTCGGTTGTTCTTGCTTTAGTGTTACTGTGTGTGCTTTACAATGTCAGACAACATTCAAATGGAATGGAGGAAATTGAGATTTTCCACACAATTTTCTTTGGTATTTTTTATAAAACATTAAAATTTTATTTTAAAAAATTAAAATAAAAAACAAAACAATATACCATTTGTATAAAAATGGCATAAAAATCACCATTTGTGTACAGTATAGAGTGATTAAAAACAATACCAGGCATGTTATGATGAGGAAACTTTCCATCTCTTCCATTCCAGTGTTTAAAAAGCGGTAATAATGTCAATTTTAGAATCCGCAGAATGTCAGTGATCCGAGCAAAACCTCCCTCTTCTCTGAATATGCTGTGTTCACGGGGATGGGGCTAAGAAACACGCATCTTGGTTTATTAGTCCACACGGTTTAGGTTTGGTATTCAGTGCGCACCGTTTGTTCGGTTTGTATACCTGTTATGTTACAACTATATTATAACACTCAAAAAAAAACTTTTATTTGAGGTAAAGTGATGGATGTGCCTAACTTCTGTCAGCAGAGCCACTGTTTCACTGAATAATCCACGACTTTTCATGAATATGTAACACCTATTGACACATCTCAAGTGATGTCGTACTCACACACACAAAGCAGACAATGAGCATTTACTTACATCTGAACTGAGTCGTTTACATAAATCACTGACCAATAGCTCATCATATCAGTAAATATAATACTATATATAATCAACATCAGTAAATGTCGATTATATCAAGATGGGGTACCTTTTATTCATTAAAAGTATGTAAAGTAAAAATTAATACCACAAAGCACACTTCCGGACTGCATTATGCTCACAATCCAAGGTTTAAATGTACAATATATCATTACCATTAGATGTTCATTAGATGTTAATCCCTTTTTTTGAAAATGTAATTTTTTTTTGCTTTTCTAACAGTGTTATATTAACATTGTTAATATAACATTGTTATTATATTGTTATAATAACAAAACAGTGTTAAATGGCAAGTAAAAGTTTTAAAATTCATGTTTACAAAAACGTCAGACTTTGCTGCTAATGTCTGAAACAAAAGTTAATTTAAGCTTGAAATTTTTAAAACACGTACCCTTCATGCTCCATTCACATGCACAATTCATGTCAATGATAAGTAAATAAATTACGTAAGTAAATGCTAATTACTTTTTTTATTTGCTTTCTTTTTTTTACATGTACTAGTGCATGCCTGATATCTGCGCCCCAAGAAAAAAATGGCTTGAATGGAGAAACAAACAAAAAAAAAATCTTTATAAAATAAAATGTCTCGAGAAATTTACACGTCACAGAAATTCACATGAGGCTCTTATTTTTATTTTAAAATAAATTAAAATAATAAAATATTTTTATTATTCAAAAAATAATCATGCTTTTTTGCTGTTTGTGTCCAGCATCAAATAATTATTTGTCCACGAATGGCTGGAATGTGGTTGTGAATTTATGGCTGAAATGAAGCTGCTCAGATCATGCATGAACACACAATAAAGCTGCTCACATCACATGCACTTTCACTTTGTAAAAGGCGATATGAACCATTTTTTCCCTTTCAAAAGCTATGGGAACATCTCTTTATTCCACCGGTTGTGATGCACGTGTGTATCAAACACGCCAAACTTTGGCTTGTATAACCTTGGTCAGGTGACGTCATCTGTTGAGGTGCACCTACAGGTTCTAAATAGGTCTGAACTGTAAACATTGTCTTCAAGGACCACATTGTGCGTGTGTGTGTGCAAACAGACTGTTTTTCAATACTGAGACAGCAGTTGAGAAAAAAAAAAGCGAGCAGAAAGTATTTATATTACTCACCGGCTCATGGCGGAGTTTGAGATGAGATCTGTGCCTCTATGTGAGATATTTCTCTCTCTCTCCACACTTTCTGCTTTGAAGGTTTGGGGGAAGAGCACCCTATTCTCAGGCTCGAGGGAGAATGTGAGCACTGCGATCTTCTTTATATGAAAGTGTTTTGTGTTCAGCGCGCGTTCTTTAAAGTGAAACCACGAGCCGCGGCTCACTCCTGGGGATCACGTGCTGATCTGGCAGAAGCGCGTGAAATGGATTTTTCCTTTTCTCTCACACCCTCGCCGGGTCAGGAGGCTCTCGCGCCTTGGCGCTTCCTCTGAACGGGCAGAAGAGACTTCCTCTCCTGCTTCTGCAAAGATGGACATTGACCTCAGAGAGCCCCCAAGTGCGCAAAAGTTTAGACAACAGGTCTAAAAAAAAAAAAAAAAAAAAGGAATAACTGGCCGGGGGGAGAAGCCTCTACGGCGCGCTTTCCCTTTCATTGGCGACCTCCATGACGAGTTAACTCGTTCTTGGAATAAGCCTTACTCTTCCCATGTATTTGTGCGATCAACATCGATTTATTCTAATGTCGTTGATGCAAAGGCGCGGGGTTATACGATGATGCCCCAGATTGAAGAGATGCTTATGGGCTATCTCTTTTCTGAGAGGTCATTTTCACTGAAAAAGCCCACACTCCCCACCAAGCCGTGTAGAGTAACATCTTTGTTGGTGGGGAAAGCTATTTTAGGCAGCGGGTCAGGCTGATGCTGCTCTGCACACCATGGCATTTTGTAGTCATACCAGGCTGACCTGCTGAGAGATCTCAGCACCTGCAGGAATTATGCGGCATTTGTGGAGCTACGCCAAACCACAGATTTATCTCGCCATCAAGCAGATGGCCCATGTTATTGGACGTTCTATGGCTGCCATGGATGGCACGGAGAGACATCTGTGGCTTAACCTCACGGGCATCAAGGACAAGGATCGTTCTTTCCTCCTTGATACCCCCATCTCAACTTCAGGCCATTAGGTTTTGGGAGGCGAAGCTCTACGAGCAGGACTTTGTGAGGTTTCTCCCCTGCAAGAGTCAGGACAAAGGGAGAGTGTGGCAAGCCGAGCACCCCCTCGTAGAGATTGGGGCGGGACTCACCGTGCTTTGCAGTCCACCTTAAAGAGACCAGATCTGAGGAGCATCATTGCATCTAAAAAGAAGTTCTGAGGCTTACGTGCCCAGGACAGTGGGGGTGTCTCCCGCTTGGGAAAGGCGTGAAATAATTCCAATAATGAATATGGACTTCTTCCTGGCACCATCAGGAGGCCATTGTCCAATCTCCGCCACCACTGCTGTTTCGGGGAGCAGTAGTCTCCAGCAAAATGTTCCCTCCTGCCATGTTTCATGATGCCAAACATTGATGCCAATGGCGTGTTCTCCACTTCCATGAAACCGGAACTTGTTGACTTGAATTGCTTGTTGACTCAGCAATTACAGACTTTGCTGGAAAAAGGGGCTATTGAACATATTCCCCAGCCAGACAGAGAGTCAGGCTATTACAGTCAGTATTTCTTGGTTCCCAAGAAAGAACGGGGGTTGCGTCCAATTTTACATCTTTGTGGGCTGAACATCAAAATGTTGACAGTCAAAATGTTTGCTTCTCAAATCCAAGCAGAGGATTGGTTCGTGACAATCGACCTGAAGGACGCACATTTTCATATAGAAACATTGCCACAACACAGGAAGTTTCTGAGGTTTGCTTTCGAGGGCGAAGCCTACCAGTATCGGGTCTTTTCATTTGGCCTAGCCCTGTCATCCCGCACATATACAAAATGCATGGGTTAGCCCTGGCTTTATGACTCCAGGGAATCCGTATCCTAAATTACATAGACGACTGGCTGATTCTGGCTCAGTCTCAACAGCTACCGCTTCAAAATTGAGATGTCGTCCTAGCTCATCTTGATTCTGTAGGATTGAGACTCAACGCCGGGGAAGGCGTTCTCTTTCCTGCTCAGAGGACAACATATTAGGGTGTCATATGGAATGCGATCGCAATGCAGGCACAGCTGTCTCCTCCGCGTGTCAAATCCATTCTCAATACCCTAAAGGAAATGAGGCTAGGCCAGAAAGTGATCTGGCATCTTCTGTCTCAGGTCCAGGGGACAATATATCATCCCTGGCCCGAGCTTTGGAACCTTCACCACTGGCCCCTGAAGGGGACCAATTAAGAGATGCTGGTCTTCCAGCCAGTGTAATTGAAATAATACTAAGTGCTCCCTTCACTAGAAGAACTTATGCCCGCAAATGGAGTGTATTTGAAAGTTGGTGCATGGCAAAACATGTAAACCCAGTTCAATGCCAAATTGTTTCAGTGCTGAAGTGTCTGCAAGAAAAGTTGTCCTCTGGCTTATGCCCTAGTACTCTCAGAACGTGCGTACCTGCCATTTCAGCCCATCATGTTATGACTGATGGGTTTTCTGTGGGAAAGCACCCTTTAGTTGTCCACTTTATTTATTGTTTTTTTTTATATGTTATGCGGGCCACAACCCTATGGAATAAAATCACTGTCAAAAATAACCGTGCGTAAAAAAAAGATTTGTGTGTAATTCTGTGTTTTGTCTGAGTTGGATTCCAAAATCTACAGCTTACAGATATGATATTTAGTGTGTTTGTTAGAGTACAACTCTGAAATACATGACTCTGACCACTTACAGACACAAAACTCGTTTTTATAACTCCTCTGTTACACGGACGAATTGCAAAATTACGCCCATGAATGTAGTGTGTTAAACCGCTGTCACAAATACGTCATCAAGGCCACATGTACAAGCATTAATATCCGAAGGAGGAGGTATCGATACGACGCATGCGCCCTGCCGCCATTTTAAACTCCTAAAATCTTACCTGCTATAGTTAAAACATCTCTGTAATTTTACTTCTCTTAAACATGTGAGAATCTGTGAAAAAAAGAAAACTTACATGAGACGATTAGAGAGCGCTCGGCTGTTGATATGCCATTTTGGCGCCGGTGGTTTAAAACGGTGGCGAATCGATTCCTCTTCCCTCGGATATTAATGCCTGTGCATGTGGCCTTGATGACGTATTTTTGACAGCGTTTTAACACACTACATTCATAGGCGTAATTTCGCAATTCGTCCGTGTAAAACGAGTTTTGTGTCTGTAAGCGGTCAGAGTCATATATTTTAGAGTTGTGGCCGTAGATTTTGGAATCCAACTTGGACAACTCGGACAAAAAAAGTGATTTTATTCCATACAACCGAGGGGCGGCCGCCAGTAGACAAACGCTGTCACACTGGGTGAGAGATGCTATTGGCCTAGCCTACTAGTGGTCAGACCGCCTCTAGGAATTAGGGCCTATTCGACCAGGGGGCTTGCCTCATCAATTGCTCTGGCAAGAGGTATCCCCTTGCAGCAAGTGTGTGATGTGCCTCTAGGAATTTTACTTTGCTCTAACCCCGTTCCCTGAAAAAGCGGGAACGAGATGCTGCACTCCAATGCCATACTGCAGGTGTGACTGGACGTCCTTCCAGACAAAAACTTGACCTGAGGATGTTTCCCGGTTCAGACGTCACCTGACCAAGGTTATATAAGCCAAAGTTTGGCATGCTTCACAACCGGTGGAACAAAGAGACATTCCCATAGCATTTTCACGCAGCATCTTATTCCCGCTTTTTCAGGGAACAGGGTTACAGCTAAGTAACCCAAGATGATTTCAGTCATAAAAAATGGCAACTTTTAAAAGGCAGACGAAATGTAAAATCAACAAAAATATATACTCGCTAAATAATGTATATATATATATTAATTAATTAATCAGCACTGTTTTCCTTAAACTTTCTTCCATCTACATTTAATACGAGGATGTTTGGCTGCTGAATTTTGCCAAGCAAATAAGGAGACGATAAAAAACAATAACGAGTCCATAAATACGCTTAAGCATTGATACGAAGTACCAAGGCGGTTCTGAGGTGTTAATGTCAGGAGAGGGCAGCCAAAATGCTCCAACTTCCCTCCCGATACTAACCACTAATTGGCAAATAATAATGTACAAATTGGGCTCAGTGGAATGGGGGCCTAAAACTTAACTTGAACACTCTTCTTTTAAACCTAACAATGTGCTTCCCTTCGTCTATCTGTCTCCAGGTCCCCTTATGACGCACCTATTAATGAGTTTTGTTCTTTCGAGGTATGGGATGTAAGACGTAAATATGTCGTATGGGATGTAAATATTCAGTGGCCTGGCCATATTTTGCTTCGGCATGCAGTAGCTGGTTTCACAGATTTCTGGTAGCTGGTCCTAATTGGTAATACTGTGTTCTATTTCCTGCACTGTGTTCTTATTGCCTGGAACTTGTCATAATTAAAGGTTAAATAAGGTTTAATATCTGTTAAAGTTAATTAAACTTAAGAATTTGGAGGCTCATTTTAAACCTTACATAACACCACGCCCACGTCATTTAAACACTTTAACTGCATATCATACTGTTTATAGCTGTGTATGTGACAAATTAAATTTGAACTTGATCAACGCATCAGCAGCCTGGTTGTTAGATGAGGCGTTAGAATTGTGTTAGAATTGTTCAGTAGCTCGATTTTGGTAAACAACGTCACTATGACAGGATGAAACTGAAAACTGTAGGGGTCTTTCAAGCACTGACCGTGCGACGTCTAAAGATGAGCTACGGCGCATCTACTGTATGCTTCCTAATGGTTCTGTGAATGTTTGGTCAAATACAGATGAATGGTACAATGGAATGGAACAATAACAAGCCGCTCTCAACTCTGTGTCACTCTCAACACATCTGTGGCAGAAATCACCATGGCAACTGATCAGCATTGAAACCAAAGGTGTCAGTGGCTTCCTGAAAAGCAACACGGTCTAAAAACAGTGTGATGTAACTCCACATTCTCTATATTAAAACATACAGTAGTGATGATGCACTGTGATCTCCTCTCATACACACACCTATTGATCCTGTTCTCAACTTCAGCTCTGTGTTACTGTATGAGTGTAAATTTCACACTATGCAGTCACATCAAGTCATGTTTTGCTCTGCACCTTCTCACCTACGTACAATCTTCAATTGATAATTAACCTAAAACTTCTGCTTCAGTCTCACTATTAGAGAATGTGTCTTACTGAGGAGCAGGTCATGTGACTCTCAGAGAGATGATCTTACCTCAGTGTCTCCAGTTTACAGTCAGGATTCTTCAATACAACACAAAGACACTTTATTCCTGAGTCTCCTACATTATTATTAGACAGATCCAGTTCTCTCAGGTGTGAGGGATTTGATCTCAGAGCTGAAGTCAAAGCAGCACAGCCTTCATCTGAGACATCACAATTACACAACCTGTAGGGAGACACAATGACACACTCTTCATCACCAGATATTAATCTTCATTTAACACTTATTTTGTTTGTTTATTCTGTTTATTCTAAACATTGTAATTAAAAATTATCATACTGAGTCTTATATTTTGTTTCTCTCATGTGTGTATATTTACAGTATATTGCTGCACAACCAAAAAAAGTCTCAAAAATGGAAAACAAATTAATATTATATAGACATAATGTAAAGTATAAATATATTGATGTCTTGTGTAAACCAGATAACTTGCACACCATTTATTGTTAAATAAATATCACTGAATTATAAATCTAATAAAAAAAAGTCAAAGTCAAATCTGTTAAAACATGTCTACAAATTGGATCCATCAGGTTCTACAGGTTTAAATGTGAAATTCACAGTAAATAAAAATTCTACAAAGACTGACAGAATGAGATAGAATTAGATATTCCGAGGTTTTTGTGCATTTCACGAAGGAACAAAAATTAATTCTTCTACTTCTGGAGTAATATCTTTGGCTGTGGATTGGAGTTTGGAGATTTTTTACATACATTATTTAATCATATCTATACAGAGCTTGCAGACTTGATGTATAAGGTTTTCTGGTATGCATCTCTTAAACGTCCTTTGGGCATGGGACTTATGTGACAGGGCACTAAGCCAAAAGCTTAGATATGCCCGTTGCAGATAATTAACCAAGACTTCAGACACATCATGTGTGCATGTTTGTCCCTCTCTCTCGGTTTAAGTGTATGGAGGTGCGGCGGACAGATTCATCTTTAACCAGTATTAAACTGAACAAGTTGGAAGATCATTTTAAATTACAATTTGCGGGCTGATCTGCCTTTTTTCTTTAAAGAGATTAATCACTTCATTTGCTATTTTTCTTTCTTTGCCAGAAAAGTTCTAACCATCACTGTATTTTAATGAAACTTAATAAGGTGTTATGTGGAGTTTACAAAAGAACTCTATGTTTTCTTAATAAGCCCTTAAGTTCCAGTCATATTTTAAACAAGCTTTTGTGCGGATCTTACTGAGAAGCAGGTCATGTGAATCTTAGAGAGATGATTTTACCCCAGTGTCTCCAGTTTACAGTGAGGATTCTTCAGTACAGCACAGAGACACTTCACTCCTGAGTCTCCTACTTTATTATTAAACAGGTCCAGTACTCTTAGGTGTGAGGGGTTTGATCTCAGAGCTGAAGTCAGAGCAGCACAGCCTTCATCTGAGACACCAGAACCACGCAACCTATAGAGACACAATGACACACTCTTCATCGCCAGATTTTAATCTTGGCTTACTTGTTATAAATATGTTTGTTATGTTGGACTATCTGTCCTCTCTTGACCCATCACAAGGTATAATTAACACTGATCAAAACATTAACTCTGTTTAGTGACAATAGTCTACAGAGATTATTACAGGAAGTGAAGAACTGGGCAGACTTACCCAATGGGTAAAATATACTTAGTTTTATCGGTGTGTACACACATGGATGATTACTGTACATTCAGATCCTGGCTGACATCAGCAATTAAAGCCCTCAATGCAACTCAGCAAACATGGGAGCCAAGGACTACAACTCCCAACATGGCCTTGCAAGGTCACTAGAATTCTAATGGCACACATGTGAAACCAATCTCAAAATCACTCCAGACCAGGGGTTTAACACAACCTTAAACAAGAACCATTTGGACCCGCTTCGAACAGAAAAGAAAACACAGAGAGGCGCAAAAAGCCTTTTGACATCTAAAATGATAACACTGCATATATTGTTTTTTTTTTTTTTACCTTAATGTCATGTATAAAAAACTATAGTGTGTTGCATTCATGTAATCAATGAACTGCTTCAGAGAAAAAATGAAATCTTACTTTCAAACAAAATATCTCTAAATGTCTATATTAATCCACTTTTTAATCACTATTAATAAAAAAATGTTTTGTACTCCATTATAATGCCGTCTGCTTCTATGTGCTGTTTATCGTGTGTACTGAAGCGTGCAATCATCTGTCAACCATACAGTGGAACCTCGGATTGCAAGTAACGTGGTTTGTGAGTGTTCCGCAAGACAAGAAAAAAATTTGAAATAAATTTTTTTATCATGTAACACGCATGTGCTTCTTGTTTTGACATTGAGCTGAAAAGAACTGCTAATTTGGGTGCCCGAACAAACACAAAACTCACAAAATTTTGCCGGAAAATTCAGCTACGAATTTGACCCTTCCCTGGCGCACAGTGTGTTTTTGGCTGTTTCTCCTACACACTTCTTCCAATGTGGATGATTCTTTGCAGTCATGATGAGCGTTTGAGTCTGAACAGATTGATATGACAATATGATGATAAAGTTATAACGCTACCTATTGGCAGTAGCTAATGTGTTTTGCCTGATTTTCCCCTACCCCACTCCTCCTAGGGAAATAAAGCGATAAACCTGAAATTTTGCCCTATGGTCCTGAAGAAATTGTTATCAAAAGCTTTTTTCAAAGTTCCACAGTGTGGGCAGGGCGGGGTCGCAAATGAGATCTTTCGACAGTATGGAGAAGGTTGCTATATTTCTTTAATTCTTCCTCCAGTCCAGCTCATAATCTAGATTTACATCAGGCCATGCATAGGTTTCCTCAAGACACGGTCGACATGAGTGAGCGTGGCCAAATGTTTCGACAGTGGCCCTAGATTGTGATCTGGGTCCCGGTAAGACCAACAGGCATGAAATTTGGTACACTGATGTATTGCCTCACCACAGGATAAAAAGTCTCATGGAGGTACTTTCTACAATGAACAGGAAGTCTGTCATTTTGGAAAAATGGCAAGATGTTGCGTTTTGCTCGCATAGTATTTTAATAAACTCCTTCATGGGGAATTGCCCGAATGAGTTAAAAATTTCCCAGGCCACTCTTAAGGGATCAAGGACAAAACTATCAAAATCTTTTTGTCTAGGTCACATGGTCTGGCTGTGTCGCCATGAGGAATTTGACCCTCCCCCGAGACACAGGAAAAGGATGTGTTTTTGCCACACACTTAATCCAATCGGGACAAAACTTTACAGCATCAATGAGTTTAAACAGAGTGACATGCCAATATAATTATACAGTCATAGCGCCACCAACTGGTATGAGGAAATGATTGGTTTATATCTCTTTTTGGCTGTATTTCTGTACAAATGAAGGGACGACATTAGAGAGAACATGCAGGAGGACATTGTATAGTGCACATTTTTGTCTAACTGAGACAGATATTTGTTTTTGTACTTTATGATTTTTTTTCTATATTTTTATCAATAAGTCATACTATTTCAGGTGAAAAACAACACTAACACTGTACACCTGATTTTAGTGAGTAAATGTCGGGGATGGTGCCAGAGATTTTCTTTTGCTGCTGCTAAGGGGTCACTTAACTTTATATCCAGGAAGCTCAGAATTTTAGGGTTTCCCATTAACTGCTGGCACAAGTGTTTCATTTGCAAAACCCCCGACACATAGACACACATTTACACACACGTCCAGTGTGCAGTACCTGCTCTGTGACAGTTACATCAAAACTGTCAACTCTCACACACTAAGTATGAGACTAATTAATTCTCTGCTCTCATACATTCTCTTAGTTTCCGGGCTTCTGCTTGACTGCTGCATTTCACACAATATTGCGTGCAATCTGTTGTACAAAAGTTCAGCATGTGATAAACCCACTGGAATCAGATCACACTTTCACTCATTAAAAATGTAATTTTCTAAATAAACATTTTGGGGTGCTGTGGGGGTGTTATGACTATCCCAGTAGTAGCTACAACAACCCCAAACCCCTACAAGACCCATATTTAATGTGACTCTCAAAGAGATGATTTTACCTCAGACTTTCCACTTTACAGTGAGGATTCTCCATTACAGCAGAGAGTCTCTTTACTCCTGAGTCTCCTAGTGTACTGTTGTTCAGATCCAGTGTTTTCACAGTCAGATGCAGTTCTCTCAGATTGGAGGTTTCTGAGTTGAGAGCTGAGTCCAGAGCTGACCAACTGTTCACTCCAACTTTATCACACCTGATACTGAAGGAAACAAAATACATAATGAAATAAAGTTAAAGCAAATAATCAAACTAGTCCATAAATCTTTCACTGTAGCTTCATATTTTACAAATACTAAAAGCATAAACACCAGTTAGACAATAGACTCAAAGTGACAAACCTTTCAATTTATATTCTGGCACTAAACTGCTCCTAACGTCCCTTTTACTTAACATTTTGGTTTCATTTAAGGTGCAGGTTTAACTTCAGGCAAATACAGAAGGACTGATGAAGTTTAATTAAATTCTGTGCAATCAGTTTTGCGGACAGACAGACAGAACCTTTTTGTAAGACTGGTATTGTGTTATCCAATGTATGAAATGTAAAGTTATAATTTAAAGAAAGTTATAGAAGCATTCTGACCAGTATACAGACAGATTTATATTTATCTTTATCTTTTATTAATATAGATTATCATGGACAAGAGAATATTAATATGACACAATGAGAACTTGTAATTACTATAATATTTAAATTTAAATTTAATAATCTATTTAATCAATAATCACAGGTGTGAGACGGGATACAGCCCTGTCCCTGACAATAAATACAATACAAACTGTACAGTTTACTGTGGAGCATGTGGCAGGTCATAAGTTCAGACAGATTCATGTCATAAATATTGTAGTTTATAGTCTATAAAAGTGTTATATAAAAAAAACATTTATATTATAATAAATATATTTATATTTTAGATATTTATAAGTTATACATATTATATATTTAAAATTATTTTTATTTTAAAAACTAGGTACAACCTAACCCATTTTTATTCAATAATCTACACAGTGTTAAACTATTAATACGTTATGGTTTTATACAGTTGAACAGTTTGACAGTATAAAACCATAACGTATTAATAGTCACAAATATATTAAACACAAATGTCAGAATAATTAATAGTATTAATATTAACATATTATTAACTTTTTTAATTTTAATAATTCTGTTTTTTTTTTTTTTTTTTTTTGTATGTAAAATAATTTTATTAATGTACCGTAGGTGGGGCCACTGAGGAAGTTGAGTTCTTAAACAGTTCCGGGTTTAAAAAAGGAAAATTATGTATCTTGGATGTGGACAAGCTTGATTAAAGTACAACAGATACGGTAGAAATGTGGGTGGGGGTGAGGGTGAATTCGGGTGGAGGCAATGAAGGGGGTGTTTATTAGATAATGGTAAATTCTGAAATAAATATCAAGAATTTTACTTACGATCAGACTGAAAACCGTATTAATGTAGTGTTATGAATTGGCATCAAAAGCCAATATAGCATAGTACAATGCCATACAAGTTAATTTGGGCAGAAAACAGGAGTTCCTTGTTGGCGTGTGTGTGTGTGTGTGTGTGTGTGTGTGTGTGTGTGTGTGTGTGCTTGTGTGTGTTCAAAATAAACTTTCTCCAGTCTCTGATTGGTGGGTTTGTTGTCACATGCCATGCTGTACGAATCAGAGCGAGCACAGGTGGGTGCATACAAGAATGTGAGCAAAATTCACTTTTTGATCAATTTTGGACATTGACGTCAGTCTCCAGAATCTAATACATAGTCATTTCTAGGCATGGGCAGGAGGCATGTCCCCAAATGTTTTGCCTACCCAACTAATGCCCAATATCCTCCCTTCACCTAATGCTAGCACATCCATAGGCCAGCGGTTCTCAACCCTTTGGTGAAGTGATGAAGGGTTTGAGCTGGGAGGTGTGGAATATCGGATGGATCCGGAGCACCGCAGGCAGCTGGAGCCAGTAGGTGACAGGGTTGATACGGAGGGTGATGCGGTAAGGACTGATGAACCTGGGTGATAGCTTCTTGGACTCAGTATGGAGGTGCAGGTTTCTCGTAGACAGCCAGACTTTGTCACCTATATTGTACAATTGTCCCGGAGGGTGTCGACGACGATGTTGCGTGGTGTAACGGTGGTTGGCACGCCGAATGGCGATGTTGGCTTGACTCCACAGCCGTCGACAACTTCGGACGAACTGTTGGGCCGACGGTACATCGACCTCCAGTTCTTGGTGATGGGGGGGAGATAGAGGTGAGGTAGAATCAGATCTGTTCCTGATATTTGTTGATTGTCAGGTGATAGGTTGGGTCTGGGAGGTGATGGGACTGGAGGAAAGGGGCCGTCCATCTACAAAGGTGATCCAAACAGGCTGGGATAACACCTCGACTTTCACCCCCAGTTCCCTCTTCTTCCCCAGTGCGTAAGAAGAGTCAATGAAATTACCTGCGGCACCAGAATCTATGAACGCGGCACTTCTGACCCGTATGTGGCCAAACTGTAGGTGTACTTGAACCGTGAGATGGGAAATGTTGGTCATGGTGGTGGAGAGGTAGATGGAACCCGGTGAGTTGCTCTCATCTCTCACCAGGCCTGTGCGTTTCCCAAGCGGAGAGGGCAGATGGCTCGGTGGTGTGCCGCTGATCCACAATATGCCTCTCTGAAGCGGCGTTCCTGTTCTGCAGTTGTTAAGGAGGCGCGTCCTAGTTGCATGTGTTCCCCGGCTCCGGTGTCAACCATGGCTGGTCCAGTAGTGGCAGTGGTGAAAGTGGAGTGAGCTTCGGGAACCAGGGGCTGAGAGAAGAAGTTTGGGGTGCAAGGCGTAGTCTGATAAGATGATGGTGTAGCAGATAATCCGGCGATGACTCGGAAACGACATGGGCGAACTCAATGACTGAGCAATGTGAATCTTCTTTCCTTTTATGCTTCCTGAATCATGACCATATTACTTCCGGGTCCTAGTGCCGGTCGTGGTGCGAGTGCGCATGACATCCTGCACTATAATGATCAGTTTTATTATAAACCTAGTTACACTAAATCGGGCTCTTGAATCTAACTTCCGGTGCTGTATAGGCCTAGTGTAACAAGTAAAGACAATCAACAACAATTTAACCAAAACCCCAAAGTGTATTAAGTAACAAAAAAAAACAGAGCACCAAAAAACACAATATATACCAAATATATACAAATATCTGAGGTGAGGATGGAGTAAAATGACCACAGTCCAGCTTATTTATGAGTGTGTTTGTGAGTGTGTGTAGTGGGAGAGATGGCTCGGTCTTACGGGTACACACACACACGCACGCACACACACACACACACACACACACACACACACACACACACACACACACACATTATCTCTCCCACTCTCTCTAACAGAAACTATTGTGATTCTTTTCAAAGGTAAAGTGCAGTTACTTTACGGCAGTGATTCCATTACTTTGTGATGTTGTCACACCTGATCTGCTCCCCCACCGCAAACAAGAAGTCCTCAATCGGCACGCCATCTTCCGGATCTTCGCGCATCTAACGTCGTGCAAGAGAGACACACTGACCTCAAAGGCCATGGTGCCCTACTCGCTCTCTCTCTCACTATAAACTTTATATTTTTTATTTCAACAATAACTTTTACTATAAAACCAAACATGTTGACCAAAAATTATTATCATATATCGACCATTGGCTGCCCTGATTAATAAAGATTGCAATCAGCCATTGAAAAACCTATATCAATCGACCTCTAACTCCTAAAACAAACAAACAAAAAATAACTCTGCAGCCCTTATGGCTCCTGAAATATCTAGCCAAAATCAGCACAGTCAGGCAATGGAAGATAAGACAGCTGAGCCAAACCACATAGTAATAGCAACTGTAATAGCAGTAGCAATAGTAATAGTAGTAATAGTCCTCTGTAAGTTCAGCCAGAAGACCTCTCATACCTTTCATGAAACTTCACACACACATAGAGGGTAATGCCAAACATTTAGTCCCAATATTGCTCTCTCTACACACACACACACACACACACACACACACACACACACACACACACACACACACACACAGATGCACACATGACATGTAGATACACACATGGCACCCCTGAAATGCCAGTGATCCTCTGGCCTTCTGCCCCCCACTGTTTTGCACTTAACTGCACTTAACTGCTTTATTCCTGAATCTCCATCAATGAAAGTGGACTACTATTAAACACTTTTCCTGTTAAACTGAACTTTTGGCCTCATAGCACACAGTCTGACCACAAAACAATTATTGCCAATTCCTGTCTATCTGTCATAACCCAATTGAGTATGGGTTCCCTGTTCAGTCTGGCTTCTGTCAAGATTCCTTCCTATTGTCCTCTCAGGGATTTTTTTCCTTGCTTCATCAGGGACAAACTGGCTCATCAGGGACAAACTGTTAATTATAAGTTATATATATATTTCCTCACTTTTTTTTAAACTTATATATATATTATTCTGGTTTGCGACAATGACCTTGGTTAATTGTTCCATCTAAATATAATTTAATTTAACTTGAATCAAAGTTTCAGTACATGTTAACAAGTTGCAATTATCTGACTCCAATCAAACTTAAAACATTAACTGGTCATCACAATAGTCCACTGGGGGGCGCTACAGTGAGCTGATGAATTTTGGATTGTCAAATCTATGTATCTTTATGCTGGTTTAAGCTGCAATCATGAGACTTAAACCAAATTATGCCCGTGACCATCATTACGAATTTTCCTTTCGCATCCATGTTGTCTGATATTTTGTTACTCCGTCATCTTGCAGTACCTTCATAAAAGTCCTCTTACATCTCCTCCATCAAATTTCATAGGCGGCATATACAGACCATCAAAAGCTCTCAATTTGTGTTTTGATTTGTCACATAGGAAGTAGTGCTTAACTCCATGCTCACCTGGCCCTGATGGTACACAAGCGATTTTGTACAATTCTGGCACTTGGTAACACTATGTCAAATTCCACCTTGCATTTGTAAGTGAGAGTTGGGCGAGTGTCAACTGGTATTGCTATTGCAAGTGCTAAACAGGACATAGCTTAGCATTTTGATGTGAGCATGCACCAAATATTCAACATAAACTTTTTGATTATTGCAAAATAGTGAAAGTCATAATATCATTTTTTTTTCTCTGCAAATAAAATCAGCCAGCTACCACACATCTACTAAATACCCTTTAGTGTATTTTATTCTTTATTGATTTAACTCCATCCTGAATCACATTGAGGTCAAAACATCCTAGAGCACATATTTGTGAAAAAGTTTTCAGTTTCTCTCTTTCTAACACTGTAACAGTAGAACAGTTATATTCAGCTTTACTTACATTGCTTTTCTGGATGCTGCAATCACAGGCGTCAGCTTCAGAAGAACATCATCTGTTATCTTATCTGGACTGAAATATTTACTCAGGTCAAATTCTTCCAGCTCCTGTGCTGATGTCAGTAACACAAACACCAGAGCAGACAGATGTGATGAAGAGAGTTCACTTTGTTTTCCAGATTTCAGATAGTGTTGGATTTCTTCCTCTAGAGAATTATCACCCAGTTCATTCAGACAGTGGAACAGATTGATGGATTTTTCTGTAGAACGCACTTCACTGATCTTCCTCTTAATGTACTGAACTGTTTCCTGTGTCCTCTGGGAGCTACTTCCTGTCTGTGTTACTAAGGCCTGTAAGAGTCTCTGATTGGACTCCAGTGAGAGACCCAGAAGAAAGCGAAGGAAAAGATCCAGATGTCCAGTCTGACTTTTTAAAGCTTCAACTACAGCACACTTGTGGAAATCTAAAACTGTAATTTGTAATTTTGAAGCTGGACTGTTTGTAAAAACATTTCTCTTTTCCATCATGAACATCAGGTGCACATACAGAGCTGCGAGGTGTTCCTGAACACTCAGATGAACAAAGCAATACAATTTACTCTGGTGAAGCCCAAACTCCTCTCTGAAGATCTGCGTACACACACCTGAGTACACTGCTGCTTCTTTCACATCAATGCCACACTCTCTCAGATCTTCCTCATAGAAGATCAAGTTCCCTTTCTTGAGCTGTTCAAAAGCCAGTTCTCCCAGTTTAAGAAGCATTTCTTCATCACTCTCCTGCTTCTTTGAGTACTTTTCTCTTATGATCTTCATCTGAATGATGAGGAAGTGTGTGTACATTTGAGTCAGAGTCTTGGGGATCTCTCCACTCTCTGCTTCACACAACATTCTCTCTAGAACAGCGGCTGAAATCCAGCAGAAGACTGGGATGTGACACATGATGTAGAGGCTTCTTAATGACTTCAGGTGTGTGATGATGTTATTGGCCAGGCTCTGATCACTGATCCTCTTCCTGAAGTACTCCTCCTTCTGTGGGTCATTGAACCCTCGTACCTCTGTGACTCGATGGACACACTCAGAGGGGATTTGATCAGCTGCTGCAGGTCGGGAGGTGATCCAGATGAGAGCAGAGGGAAGCAGATTCCCTTTGATCAGGTTTATCAGCAGCACAGGCACTGATGCTGATTCAGTTACATCACACACTCTCACTGTGTTCTGGAAATCTAAAGGAAAACGACACTCGTCCAATCCATCAAAAATGAACAGAATCTTTTCCAAACTGGACATTTCTGTTTCTTTTGTTTCTTTGAAAAAGACATGAAGGAGCTCCATCAGACTCAGTTTCTGGTCCTTCATCAAATTCAGCTCTCTGAAAGGAAGTGGAAATATGAGGTGGACGTCCTGATTTGCTTTCCCTTCAGCCCAGTCCACAATGAACTTCTGCACAGAGACTGTTTTTCCGATGCCAGCGACTCCCTTTGTCAGTACAGTTCTGATGGGTTTGTCTTGTTCAGATAAGGGCTTAAAGATGTCATTGCATTTGATTGGTGTTTCCTCTGTTGTTGTTTTTCTGGACGCTGCTGCGATCTGTCTCACCTCATGTTCATTATTGATGTCTCCACTGTGTCCCTCTGTGATGTAGAGCTCTGTGTAGATCTCATTCAGGAGTGTTTGGGTTCCCAGGTTTATTATCACTTCATTCAAGAACTGAAACTTCTTTATCAGATTTAATTTGAACTTTTTCTGGAATTCATTTACAGCAGCAGATTCTGGGTTGTGCCTATAAAATGAGACATGCGGTCAAATAATTAATCTTTAAGATCTAATTTGTCTGACCAGTTATTACCGATAGCTCTTTATAATGTTCTCACTATGTGTTTCTTTTATTCTACTGTATGTTTTCTATAATCTAATCACTCTGTTTATAACATCAGTGTGTCAGTGTCACAGTCATGTTTTTGGTTTTGATCTTACCCTGTATCTGTGATGATGTGCTTTGCTATTCTGTCTCCTGCCTTTTGTAGAACACTGTGAACAAAAAATTGCAGTTGATAATTTTACAATGTACAACCTATTGTTTTATTGCTCTGCAAACTGCCTATGAAGTTTGTCACCCAGAGAGTGAGTTTAATGTAACTGACTCTCTGAGGAAACTTATCAAGTAAAATTTTCCTGCTGCCTGGACAGTTTTTTCTCTTGTTTTAAGAAATTCACTTAACACTAATAAAATTATCTGTCCATGCAGCAAGAAAATTGTTTTTAAATTATATATATTATATAATTTATTACCACAGGCTTTAGCTTTCTTGTTCGAAAGTTCATCTACTTTTTTGCAAGTTTTTAAAGATGTGTAATCCATGCTGCAGACGTCAGAGATTTGATTAACGAATGATTTTGTTTTACATTCATCAGCACAGGAGATTTATTGGCTGAGTGCTTTAGGTGCATTAGTCTATCTGCATTAAATTGTAGCTGACTAA
>JAAGKR010005350.1:37248-51907 GCA_011419295.1 Clarias macrocephalus | reverse complement strand
CTCACACAAGTAGTATTACTAATTAAGCGCAATTCCTTATTAACTTACTCCACTGCCATCCGTCTAGGCCCACTTGACAATGAGTACAAATCAATACAGCGTCTATCTACCGGTATGCATTGCTATCTATCAAAGCCCTCTTAGCAACACAGATAGACCTTCAAATGCGCTTCCTCATACCTGTCTGTTATTACTACCATCTATCAAAGCCCTCTTGACAGCAAAACAGACCAATGCAATGCTTATTTTACCAGTTACTATTCAAATACTACCATTCAACGATTAGTAAACTGATGCATGCATTTTCCTTCTGAAAACAAAGCCCATTCAAAAATTACTTAATTTGGAGAGGTCTTTATCAGGTATCCTTACCACCATGGGTGATCCTCAGCAAACAACACAAACTAAGTGCTGCCCGCCAAGGAAGCCCATGCTGATCAGTCACCTTTGCCCCTTTTCCACCCTGCTCGCAGCGCCAAAATGTCGTGGAAATTAATTGAAGACTCAGGCTTTGATTTCAGAAGGTTACAACTTTATTGGTTAATCAATAAAGTCGGGAGGTCTGCAGAACACACCACGACTCCCGACGGCTTCTTGCTTAAATACTGGTCCTAGACAAAGGCGGCCAGTTTTCCCGCGCTGACTTTACATTCAACATCTGGGTTTCATTTAATTTCCCAGTTCTAGGTGCCTCAATGTATAGATCGGATTTCTTACGCAGGCACATTCCAAGAGGACTATATGCTCGGCTTCTCACGCAAGCCTCCCATTATTTCAAGCTGGGGTATCTTTTATTTCTTAAAAGTAGGCTATGTCACATAAAATCAGATAAAAATTTCTTCTACACTCCCTAATTTTTGGCCACCAGAACCGACGTTCCAATAGCTGGCAGGTGCGTGTTATTCCCGGATGACATGTGGATAGATTGGAATGTACATTTATTGGACATATATGCGTTGTGCCTAGTTTCTTGGGCGATCTCCGAGATCCCACGTTATGGGTGCAACTACTAGCGTGTCTGGTACTATGGTTTCTGAATGTGCTATCGGTGTTGGTGATGAATAATAGTGCGACAGCGCATCCGCTTTTTTATTTTTAGATCCGGGATGATAAGTGATTTTAAAATCAAAGTGTGTAAAGAACAACGCCCAGTGAGCTTGGCGAGGGTTTAGTCTTTTAGCATGCTGAATATATTCTAGATTTTGGTGGTCAGTAAGTACCTTAAATGGGTGTTTAGCCCCCTCCAGCCAGTGCCGCCACTCCTCTAACGCCGCTTTTACTGCTAGCAGTTCTCGGTTTCCGATATCGTAGTTGCGCTCAGCAGGGCTTAGTTTCCTAGAAAAGAAAGCACAGGGATGGAGTTTCTCAGGTTGGCCGTGACGCTGTGACAGCACCGCTCCTATACCGACCTCTGATGCGTCAACTTCTACTATAAACGGCTTCTCTGGGTCTGGAAGTTTTAGCAGCGGTGCGGTGGTGAATGCTCTTTTGAGATGCAGAAAAGCCGTGCACGCCTCGGACGAAAACACCTTCAGGAGTTTTGGTTTTCCTTTTAATAACGATGTGAGCAGTGCTGCCACGAGACTAAAGTTTCTAATAAAGCGCCTATAGAAATTGGCAAACCCGAGGAAACTCTGTAGCGCCTTCACAGACTTAGGTTCCGGGCATTGTTGCACCGCCGAGACATTGGTCGCCTCCATCCCAACCCCCCGTGGCCCAATGCAATAGCCGAGAAATGCTACTTCCGAAAGATGGAATTCACGTTTCTCCGCCTTTGTTTTGCCGCCTGCATGTTTGCGCAGGCGATGAAGGACGGCGGACACATGACGGACATGTTCAGCAAATGACCGCAAGTATACCAGGATATCATCCAAGTAAACTATAACGAAACAGTTAAACATATAACAAAACACATCATTCATGAACCCCTGAAACACTGCAGGTGCGTTCACCAAACCATAGGCCATTACATTATACTGATAATGTCCCAAAGTTGTGCTAAACGCAGTCTTCCATTCATTGCCACTTCGCACACGAAGAAGATTATATGCGCTGCGTAGGTCGAGTTTGGTGAAGATGGAGATACCTCAGAGTTGGTCGATGGCCACCGGTACCAGGGGCAGTGGGTGCTTATACTTTACGGTTACCGCTTTAAGTTCATGGTAATCAATACAGGGACATAAACCCCCGCCTTTTTTTTCTATATAAAAACCCCGGCCGCCACTGGCGACGTGGACCTGCTGACAAGCCCCTGCTGAAGA
Organism: Clarias macrocephalus; assembly: GCA_011419295.1. Classification (NCBI taxonomy): domain Eukaryota; kingdom Metazoa; phylum Chordata; class Actinopteri; order Siluriformes; family Clariidae; genus Clarias; species Clarias macrocephalus. The sequence goes on along the minus strand of JAAGKR010005350.1, from coordinate 49,646 downwards.
GCCTCACTCACATACTCCTCCATGGCCCGTGTCTCCTCCACGGACAAGGGATAAATACGTGAGCAGGGCAGTGTTTTCTAAGCTCTATCGCGCAGTCCCACGGTCGATGAGGGGGAAGTCGTGTTGCTGCCCTAACACTAAACACATCCTGAAATTGTGAATACTCGGATGGTACGGTGATTGACACTTGGGCGCTTGGACTCTCAATGTATGTGGTTAGGACCGTCAGTACCGGCAGTGTACATAATTTAGCGCATCTAGGGGACCAGGATATAATGCGAGATCGTGCCCAATCAAATTTGGGATTGTGAGCGTTGAGCCAGGGGAGACCCAACACGACGGACTGATCTAACTGAGGAATTACGAAAAATTTAATTTTCTCCATATGACCGGGAAAAGTTAACCGAAGGGGCGCTGACATATTTTCAAGTGGTGAAGAGACGGAGGACAGAGGACAGAGGAAGAAATAAAATTGCCAGCCGCTCCAGAATCTATAAGGGGAAAAACAGACAGGGTGTGGTTATTAAATGAAAATTTTGCTTCGATAAAGAAAGGTTGGTAAGTGCGAGATGGTATGTGTGTTTCTTGCTTTACATGAAGCTGAGGACAGCTGCTGACCCGATGATTTCCCCCCCCGCCCGCAGTACAAACACAATTTGGCAGCCAGTCTCCGCTTCCTCTCCCTCGGCGATAGATGGGAGTTGCTCAGATCCATGGGCTCCGGGAGGCCTCCTTCACGCGGTGCTGATATGGGTACCGAGTGCGGCTCGCTTGCCCCTGTCCTTTCTGCCATTTGGTCACGGAATGTCGTTGTTGACTCCGGAGATGTTGATCTAGTTTTATAGCCAGGTCAGACAGTGACATACCGGTATCTCGACAGGTGAGCTCCAACTGGAGTTCTGCCTGAAGCCCATCTCGGAACCGGGCGAGCAAACTAGCCTTGCACCATCCACTCTTGGCTGCAAGAATGCTGAATTTCACTGCGTACTCCGCGACAGTAGCATTGCCTTGGCCTAGCCGCAACAGTTGCTGTTCTTTGGACTTACTTTGATCGAAGACCGCGCGAAGGGCCTCTATGAAACGGGCATGGCTGGTTGTGATTCCTCCTCCAGCACTCCAGATGGCAGCCGCCCAGTCCATGGCTGGTCCCGTGAGCTGTTGAGTGATGAAGCTGACGCGCTGATGGTCTGACATGTCTGGGAACTCTGCGAGGTACAGCTCACAGGCCAGCAAGAACTTTTTACACCCCTCAAGATTCTTTGCATATCTCTCCGGAGGTGAGGGACGTGCTGCCGGGGTTTCGTTGCGTCTGGGAGGAGGTGGAGGTGAAGGATTCCGGGCCGTCACGACTCGACTAAGCTGTCAATTTCTCGTTGCTGTCCCTGGAGGGACTGCTGCCATGGTGTCTTCCTCGGGGAGAGGCGTCCCTGCTGCGTCCGGGAAGGTCCGTTCATCTGTCATGCTTTTCCCTAATAAGTGGATGCAGATGCAGGAAAATCATGTCAGGGGTTTTCTTTATTTCAATGCTCTTGTAACAAAAATGTTTGCCTTCAAAATAGGCCAAAGAAAAACACAATAAACAGGCACACTCGACGAGCTGGATCCGGGCAAGGGCGCGTATTGTAAATCAGTCCAACAAAACTGCACGGTGCCTCCTCGACTCCAAAACTAGAAGGCGCTACGGCTCATGAGAGCTGTGAACTTGACCTTGACGTTTAACTGCACAGAAGTGCCACAGTTCCTAGCGCCCCCCGCTCTCTAGCCGCGGCTCAGTCCTGGGTGCGGAAATAACCAGACAAGCATGCACGTTTGAGACACACACACAGAGCATTGGTTAAGGAAATGAATGAACGGACACATGCTAATGGGAGCAGCTGGTTTAAATAAGCAGACACGCAAGGAGGACACAGGTGAACTTGATTAAGTGCTTTACTGTTGGCATGACACAGGACCGATGGTAGCGCTCACCTTTTCTTCTCCGGACAAGCCTTTTTCCAGATGCCCCAAACAATCGGATGAATCGAAACAATCCGAGAATATGACTTTGCCCCAGTCCTCAGCAGTCCATTCGCCATACTTTTAGCAGAATATCAATCTGTCACTGATGTGGCTTCTTTGCTGTCCTTCTTGACACCAGGTCATCTTCCAAAAGTCTTCACCTCACTGTGCATACAGATGCGCTCACACCTGACTGCTGCCATTCCTGAGCAAGCTCTGCACTGGTGGCACTCCGATTCTGCAGCCGAATCCTCTTTAGGAAACAATCCTGGCGCTTGCTGGACTTTCTTGGACGCCCTGAAGCCTTCTTAACAAGAATTGAACCTCTTTCCTTGAAGTTCTTGATGATCCTATAAATTGTTGATTTAGGTGCAATCTTAGTAGCCACAATATCCTTGCCTGTGAAGCCATTTTTATGCAACGTAATGATGGCTGCACGCGTTTCTTTGCAGGTCACCATGGTTAACAATGAAAGAACAATGATTTCAAGCATCACCCTCCTTTTAACATGTCAAGTCTGCCATTCTAACCCAATCAGCCTGACATAATGATCTCCAGCCTTTTGCTTGTCAACATTCTCACCTGAGTTAACAAGACGATTACTGAAATGATCTCAGCAGGTCCTTTAATGACAGCAATGAAATGCAGTGGAATTTTTTTTTCAGGAAGTTAATTTTCATGGTAAAGAAGGACTATGCAATTCATCTGATCACTCTTCATAACATTCTGGAATATATGCAAATTGCTATTATAAAAACTTAAGCAGCAACTTTTCCAATTTCCAATATTTATGTAATTCTCAAAACTTTTGGCCACGACTGTACAGCGGTGAGTTTACTGCAGTTTACTGCAGCCCCCCCCCCCCCATCCAGCCGAAGTGTCAAAGCTCATGTCCCTTTCGGAGAAGCTGGCAGCATGGAAACTACTGCCAGGCATATCTCCTTGGGTACAAAAGACTGTAGGCACAGGCTACAGGACGCAGTTTGAACATCGTCCTCCGCGTTTCAACGGCGTGGTCTCCACTTCCGTGAAACCGGACCGAGCACATCTGCTGGCCCAGGAGTTAAAGACTCTGCTAGGCAAAGGGGCCATAGAACATGTTTCCCTTACAGATAGAGAGTCGGGCTACTACAGTCAGTACTTTTTGGTGCCCAAGAGAGGGGGGGGGTTGTGTCCGATCTTGGATCTTTGCGGCTTGAACCGCTATTTCAGGAAATCCAGATTCAAAATGTTGACTGTCAAAATGATTGTGTCTGAAATTCAACTAGAGGATTGGTTTGTGACAATCGATCTCAAGGACGCATATTTCCATATAGAAATATTGCCACAGCACAGGAAGTTCCTGAGGTTCGCCTTTGGGGGTGAAGCTTACCAGTATCGGGTCCTTCCATTTGGCCTAGCTCTGTCACCCCGCACATATACAAAATGCATGGATGCAGCTCTGGCTCCTTTACGACTCCAGGGCATCCGTATTTTGAATTACATAGACGACTGGCTGATTCTGGCCCAGTCTCAGGAGCTAGCGCTTCGACATCGGGATGTCGTCCTAGCCCATCTTCATTCTTTAGGATTGAGACTCAACGCCACAAAAAGCGTTCTCCTTCCTGTTCAGAGGATAACATATTTGGGTGTCACATGGGATTCGGTCACAATGCAGGCACAGTTGTCTCCTGCTCGTGTCGAATCCATTCACCCTGAAGGAAATCAAGCTAGGCCAGAAGGTCACTGTTCATCACTTTCAGAAATCTTTAGGCCTCATGGCGGCTGCGTCCATGGTGATACCTTTGGGCTTTCTGCACATGAGAGCATTTCAGCTGTGGCTAAGAGCCAGGGGGTTTCATTCAGGGGCCAACCCCCAGAGGCTAATAAGGGTTACGCGCCGGGGGCTTCGTACCCTTTCTATGTGGTTCAGACCCCGGTTTCTGACTTTGACGTGGCCCAGGTTACGCCTTTATGCGTTTCCACCTATAGTTCTGCTCCCGGGAGTCCTGGCGAGGGTCCGTCAACAAGGGTTGCGCCTCTTATTGATAGCGCCCCATTGGCCGACCAGAGTGTGGTTCTCGGATCTAATATCTCTCCTCGACGGCTCACCCTGGGTGATTCCAGTGAGGAGGGATCTTCTGTCTCAGGCACAGGGGACAATACTTCATCCTCGGCCCGAGCTCTGGAACCTTCACGTTTGGCCCCTGAACGGGACCAACTGAGACATGCTGGGCTTTCAGCCAGCGTAATTGAAACCATTTTAAGTGCCAGGGCTCCCTCCACTAGAAGATCTTATGCCCTCAAATGGAGTGTATTTGGAAATTGGTGCATGGCAAGACACATAGACCCAGTTCACTGCCATATTGTTTCAGTGCTGGAGTTTCTGCAAGAAAAGTTGTCCTCGGGCTTATGCCCTAGTACCCTCAGAACGTACGTAGCCGCTATTTCGGCTTGTCACGCTCTGAATGACGGGGTTTCTGTGGGCAAGCACCATTTAGTTGCCCGTTTTATTCGTGGAGCTAAACGGTTGAAGCCTAGAGCGATGGTCCCTTCATGGGACTTAACTATCGTACTCGAAGGCCTGGCCGACACCCCTTTCGAACCACTAGAGTCAGCGCCTGTCAGGCTTCTGTCACTTAAGATGGGTTTTCTTATGGCTATTACTTCTTTGAAGAGGATTGGGGATCTGCAGGCTCTGTCAGTCTCCCCATCCTGCCTAGAGTTTGCCCCTGGGCTAGTCAAAGCTATCCTGCATCCTCACCCGAACTATCTTCCCAAGGTTCCATTCTCGACCATGCACCCAGTTGTGCTCGAAGCCTTCTGTCCTCCGCCTTCACAGCTCCGGAGCAGGAGAGACTTCACTTACTGTGTCCAGTACGTGCTCTTAGGATTTACGTCCACCGCACTAGCCAGTGGCATAAGTCAGAGCAGCTCTTTATTTGGCATGTGGGTCGCAACCGGAGGGCAGCTGCCACTAGACAGACTCTGTCACACTGGGTGAGTGATGCCATTGCCCTAGCCTATGAGGCGCGTGGTCACACTTCGCCTCTGGGAATCAGGGCTCACTCAACCAGGGGGATTTCCTCATCGATTGCCTTGGCAAGAGGCGTCCCCCTGCAGCAGGTGTGTGATGCAGCGGGCTGGTCCTCTCCACACATGTTTGTTAGATTTTATAGTCTGGATGTCAATGCTACTCCGGGTTCACGGATCCTTCAGTCAGCATCCCAGAGCTAGGTCTGAGACCTCCTCGGCTTGTGCGCACACGCCACACAACCTGGAGGTCCAGACACTTGCAGTGCGGCTGCATTGGTATTCTCGTTCCCATAGCGTTTTCACGCAGCATTGAGTGTAGCTTTTAAAAGGGAACGTCTCGGGTTACTTGGCTGTAACCCTGTTCCCTGATAAAGCGGGAACGAGATGCTGCGTTCCGATGCCACACTGCTGGCGTGCCTGGGCGTCCTTCAGACAAAATTGACCTGAGGATGTTTCCGGTTCACTCCTATTTATAACCTACAGGTGCACCTTATTCAGTGACGTCATGCATGGCACAGGTTATAAGCCGAAGGTATTCGGCGGGTTTGACATGCACAGGCTTCACAACCGGGCAACAAAGAGATGTTCCCATAGCGTTTTCACGCAGCATCTTGTTCCCGCTTTATCAGGGAACAGGGTTACAGCCAAGTAACCCGAGACGTTTTGGTTGTTGAAAACTGAGCGTTTGGAAAACTCCGGCCAAAGTGAAGATTTTCCATAACTCTGTTTTCAGTGGTGTTGTGTGGACAGGGGAAACAGAGATTTCGGCTTGTTGTAACGTCACCTTGTGCAGATAATGTAATTATCTGTGTGCTCGTCTTCTTGATAGAGGCAAACATACACTGGAGACACACAGAACATTAGTTACACAAACAGCTCCACAAAACAGAAACACAATGAATATATACAGTAGATAACAAAACTAGAGCCTACTTAATACAGACATGACAAAATATAACTGAAACCAAAATAAACCAAAACAAATGCCCACATGACATCATTAATGCTTGACCCAGGTTCCCAGAATAAACAGCTATTTATAAAAGGTCTAATGAGCTACCTCGGTTTAGGTGAGCACTCTCATTAGTGCTCACCTGAGTCAACTGAATCTACAAACAAAACTACAAAAAATACACATACAAAATTATTGGGCGCCCAGCGGCCTCTAGGGGCGAACCCTTACACTTCTCAGTGTTTTATAAAAGACTATTAATGCACTTAAGTTATTGGAGTAATGATTACTTGTTTTTTTAAGGCAATCGGTTTGCATGGTTTTAACAACTAAACTGGGTCACTTTTGAAGTAAATTAAACTTAGAAATTTCACGTTGAATGCAGAAAATGTCAAGTCAGCACAACTTGCATAAATCAGTAGTTTGGAATACATACAAAATATAATTCACTTAAAATTCTATAGTTGTTAAAATAGTTCTAAGTAACCTGTACTAAAGTTAACAGTTAAATATATGCTACAATTTAGGTTTAAGTTACTGGAACTCTCTTGTAAGTATACAATGCTAGATAGGCGTTTGTTAATGCTACAAACTATTCCAATTTAAATGTACTTTTTTTTGTTTTAAGGCAATCGGTTTGCATGCTTTTTTAAGTAAGGTTTACTAATTGGATTTTACAGTGCATGTCTCTCCTGAGCTGCCAATGATTTGTCTGACTGGACTGGACCTGTCTGACTCACTCTGGTGTTCTGATTCTGGTTGGAGATCTGGTCACATGAATGCCCCATGTGGTCTGCCTGGGATACGTGTGGTGACTGGGGACGGTTCCACTTTACCATTGTAGCACTGCCACATAAAGGGACTTTTAATAGAGTAAAGTAAGTCGGCTCAATAGACAAAGAAAAAGCTGCACACCCTTATTAATTGGGCCCTGAAAGGTTTTGTGCCTGTATGTACTTTAAGTGTATTGGTTCCCACCCTCGTGAGACTTTGCCGGTCGGCACGGGAACACGGTGACCCACGTGGTCACATGACCCGGAAATAAAGCCAGCCCGGAACACGACTCAGGAGAGGGAGTATGGAGTTACTGCGCTGATATTGTTTACATGATAACGGAGTTCACGGAGAGACTGTCGAGGACTGTGCCTTGCAGGTTTGCATTTCCATCAGGAATAACACTGACTGGACTGCTTCGTCAGAACACTCTCACTCCGCAATCGGCCTCTCGGGATTATTCCATCTGTTCCGGTGAGACCGATTCCACTCTCTCACACTCGCTTGCAATAACCTGGACTCTGGACATCTTACACACTCGCACACACCCTGATTTACTTTGTATATATTTTGTATATATTATTCACTTTGTTTTTGGTTTTGGTGTTCCTTTTTTGTAAATCTTTTTGTATAATACACTTGTGGTTTGTTTGAATTGGTCTTTGTCATTCTTGTTCACTGGTTTTTAAAGCACACCAGCACGAAGACAAAGATCTCTCCTTTTGTGTAGCATCAGGTAAGGGTAAAAGATTTGAACGTTACACCATGAAGACGCTCCTGTCCTCGGCTGATGCAGACAACTGTTTACTGAGGACTCGTGACTGCAGCTGCTTGATAGTTTAGGACTGGAGTTTCCTAAAGTCTACCTAAGCCTTCAATAAAGAACTAGACTCTAAACAACTTAAACACATCTCCTATTATACTGAACTTCCAGCCTCCTAACACAGTATAAGTGCAGATCAATCCCTGCTCTCCGTTATCACCCAGATGACGATGGGTTCCCTGTTGAGTCTTGTTCCTCTCAAGGTTTTTTCCATCTCAGGGAGTTTTTCCTGTCGCTGTCATCCTCGGCTTGCTTATCAGGGACAATCCTATCATTTTGAATTATAAACATTCACATTTCATACAAATGCAGTAAAACTACTCATAGAAGTACTTTTTTTTTGAGTAAATGTAACTTGTTACTACCCACCTCTGATAACTGGTCATGAGAGGCATTAGGGTCTAACATTATTAGACCTTAGTATTAGTTTTTTTTTATTTTATTTGTTCTGTCATAACTTGGTTGTATTTAATTGTGGTTCTCTTATTTCTTGTTGTAATCAGCTGTAAAGTGGATTAATAGATTTACATAGTCTCCACTAACTGCAGGAATACTAAAAGATCTGAGTTGACCCCAGGTTTCCACAGGTTTCCCATGATTTTATCCTAAAACAAACCTGAAGTCAAAGTGTGATTACTTTTTACTAAAGTGAAAGTGAAACTCTGAGCATTCGGACTGGAGAGAACAACAGCAGCAAAATCAAATGGCTTCTAAGTTTTCAGAGGAGGATTTCTCCTGTCCTGTGTGCTGTGAGATCTTCAATGATCCTGTTGTTCTGCGCTGCAGTCACAGTGTGTGTGAAGTGTGTTTGCAGCGGTTCTGGGAGGCCAAAGGATTCAGAGTCTGTCCTGTTTGTAGGAGGAAGTGGTCTATGAATGATCCTCTCACAAACCTGGTGTTAAAGAACCTGTGTGAGACTTTCTTATAGGAGAGAAGTCAGAGATCTTCATCAGCGTCTGAAACAGTCTGCAGTCTGCACAGTGAGAAACTCAAACTCTTCTGTCTGGACGATCAACAGCCGGTGTGTGTGGTGTGTCAGACTTCGATAAAACACACCGACCACAAATTCCGCCCATTGATGAGGCAGTAACGGACTGTAAGGTAAATATTATATACTTCTGAAATTATGTGTCATATGAGAAATAAATGAGAAACTTTATTCTATGTTAAATATCTACAGTGTCAGTGTTAAAATATCCTGTAAAAATGAAACCATAGTTACTTTTTTCATTAGTTTATTCATAAGATAATGAGTAACTTTGTTATTCTGTTATTTTATTATAAACTAATTTTCATCATCTGAAGTGTCACCTGTAGAAACAGGAGCAGATGTTAGACTAAAGCAGTGTACACAAATAAACCAACATCATATAAGTCTACACACATTATTATTTTAAACTGCATTTTTAAAGCCTGTCTCGGTGCTTATTACAGTGAACATAATTATTACAGTTACATTACTTTTAAACTCACATTAAATACTGTAGAGTTAAATCCTGTCAGTGATCTGAGTTAATGATGTGTAAAATAAGACCTGAAGCACAGAGTCTCCATGCAGTGCGTTGATTTGTTTCAGGAGAAGCTCAAACCTGCACTGAAGCCCCTACAGGAGAAACTGAAGATCTTTAACGACTGTAAACTGAACTGGAGTCAGACTGCAGAACATATAAAGGTTAGAATCAATAACATGGTTCTGATATTATAATTATATTTTCCATCACTGTATAATCAGTTATATTTCATTTAATTTCCTCTTCACTGCAGGTTCAGGCCCGACACACAGAGCGTCAGATTAAGGAGGAGTTTGAGAAGCTTCACCAGATTCTACGAGATGAAGAGGCAGCCAGGATCACTGCACTGAGAGAGGAAGAGGAGCAGAAGAGTCAGATGATGAAGGAGAAGATTGAGACGCTGAGCAGAGACATATCATCTCTTTCAGACACAATCAGAGCCATAGAAGAGGAGATGAGAGCTGAAGACGTCTCGTTCTTACAAGTGAGGATCATTTAGTCAGTATTTATACTGTGAGAAAGTCAAACTTCTCTCCATCATCAGAAATGTCACATTTCAGTGTGTAAGAATGTAAATCATATCCACTGATGTTTGCTTTGTTGCTTTCCAGAACTACAAGGCCACAGTGAAAAGGTGAGTGATGTGCTTCCTGTCTCTCTCGTTCTCTGTGTTTCTGAATCCAAACCCACAGCAACACTGAGTCCTGAATGTTTCTGCAGAGCCCAGTGCAGACTGCAGCATCCAGAGGAGCTTTCAGGGGCACTGATCCATGTGGCAAAACATCTGGCCAACCTCAAGTTCAGAGTCTGGGAGAAGATGCAGCACACTGTCCAATACTGTAAGACTTAGTTTCGTTTTTGTCTTTATGTGTGTGTGTATGTTGTAGTAGTAGTTAATAACACTAATGTGGTCTTCATAAATGAATAAATGAGTACCACGCTAACATAAAGTTTAATTTAGCCTAGCCCTACTGAAACAAAGTGTGTGTGTGTGTTTTCAGCACCTGTAACTCTGGACCCCAACACTGCTCATCCTAAACTCACTGTATCTGATGATCTGACCAGTGTGAGACTCAGTGATAAGAAACAGAAACTTCCGGATAATCCAGAGAGATTTGATGAATATTTGTGTATCCTGGGCTCTGAGGGCTTTAACTCAGGGACACACTGCTGGGATGTTGGAGTTGGAGACTGTACACACTGGTCTGTGGGTGATCCACGGTCGCTTACCACATCTTCTGGTATTCCAAAGTACCTGAACACCTGCTGGAACAGGATTTCTGCTGTTCTGAAGGCTGTGGAGAGCTTTGATAGTGGAATTAATCTCAAGGATTTAGAAAATCTCTCCGTTACAACCATTATGGTGGTTTTCCCTCGAGATTCCGGAAGGTCAGTGATGAAGTCGATAGATACGTGGGACGACGGTCTCCGTGGTATTGGCAGTGGCACTAATTGCCCCGCCGGAAGGGATCTGGGCACTTTGGCTTGGGCACATGCTGAACAAGACGCAATATGTTCGTTGATGTCGGCTCTCATATTCGGCCACCAATACTTTCCTTGTAACAGGTTGTGGGTTCTATTAGCTCCAGGGTGACCTGTTCCGGGAGATGCGTGAGCCCATGTAATCAACTTGCTCCGTATTGGGGTGGGGACGAATTTCTTGTCTCGGGGGCATTGCTTTGGTACTTGGGCTTTTGGGAAATCATTTATCTCTTTGTCTATTTCCCACGTTATGGTACCTATAATTCTGGATTCTGGGATCATTCTGTCCTCACCCTTGTCTGGAGAGGGTTTGTTGTGGATCCGTGACAGTGCATCAGCCTTACCATTTTTGGACCCTGGATGGTAGGAAAGTATGAAGTTAAATCTTGTAAAGAATAATCCCCATCGGGCTTGGCGGGCATTCATTCTTTTGGCCGATTTGATGTACTCCAGATTCTTATGGTCTGTATATATTATGAACGGGTGGTTTGCTCCTTCGAGCCAATGACGCCATTTTTCTAATGCCAGTTTTACTGCAAGTAACTCTCAATTTCCTACGTCGTAATTCTGTTCCGCTGGTGTTAACTTCTTCGACATGAATGCTATGGGGTGTAGTTTTGCTTTGACGCCAACTCTTTGTGAGAGTATTGCTCCAATTCCGGTCTCTGAGGCATCCACGTCTACCAAGAACGGTTTAGAAGGATCTGGGTGTTTTAATATAGGTGCTGTTGTGAATGCCTCTTTGAGATGTAGGAAGGCTTGTTGTGCTGCTGGGTTCCATTTTAATCTTTTGGAGTTCCCTTTCAACAGATCTGTCAGTGGCGTTGCTATGCGGCCGAAATTTCTGATGAAATGAGGCAAGTTAGTACGTTCTTTACATGCATTATGTGGGTGTGCAAGTCTGGCGAGTAGATCAGGATGTCGTCGATGTATGGATCTCGTATTTCCCCAGCATTTCTCTGAGTATGTCGTTTATGAAGTTCTGGAATACTGCGGGGGCTGAAGAGAGTCCATATGGCATTACACAGTATTCATAGTGCCCAGATGTGGTGCTGAACGCCGTTTTTCATTCGTCTCCTTCACGAATTCTGATTAGATTATAGGCGCTGCGTAGATCCAGTTTTGAAAATATTTTTGCTTCTCTAAGTTGTTCCAAGGCTGTAGGAACCAGGGGTAGGGTGTAAAATATAGGTATCTATATTTTACAGAGACCTTGTTAAGCTCCCGATAATCTATGCAAGGTCTGAGACCACCTCCTCTTTTTTCCACAAAAAAAAAACTTGATGAGACCGGAGATGTGGATGGACGAATATATCCTTGGTGCAGCGCTTCGGTGATGTATTCTTCCATTACTTCTGTTTCTTTTTGTGATAAGGGGTATATCCTGCTTCGTGGGAGAGGGGTACCTTCAAGGAGCTCGATAGCACAGTCATAGGGTCTGTGGGGTGGGAGATGACTGGCTTTTTTCTTATTAAACACATCACTGAGCATTCGATATTCCTTTGGAATATTATTGTTTGTAGCTGTTTCTGGGCTTTCAATGGAGGTGGATGCTATGTGGAGGGTGGGTTGAAGCATGCACTGTTCTTTGCACTCCTTAGACCAGTGTGTTATTTCCTGTTCCTTCCATGATATCTGGGGGTTATGTTGTTGTAGCCAGGGAAATCCCAGAATTATGGGGAATTTAGTTGTAGTGATGAGAAAGGAAATTTGTTCCTGATGCATTGCGCCGACAGTGAGTGTTAGTAGTGCAGTTTTGTGTGTTATGGATCCTCCTCCTATGGGTCCTCCATCTAATGCTTCGATCAACAAAGGCTGTTTCAGTGGTTTCAATGGAACATTG
>JAAGKR010005350.1:0-36664 GCA_011419295.1 Clarias macrocephalus | reverse complement strand
CACCTTTTCAACCACTGCAAGCTACGCAGATTAGCAGCGAAAATTCGGTAGCAAAGAGCCGAGAGGAGTACTCGCGCTCTACTTCCGGGATAGTGGAGATTCCCTCGCGTCATAGCCCCGCCTCCTCCATCGTCACTAAAGGTTTCCCCACTCTCTGTCACCAAGCACACACATACGCTACTTCTTTCCTCTGCTCCCACTGTGCCTACTCATTCAAGCCTCAGTATTTCCATTAAACACAATTTAATGGAACTTTAACACAATTCAAGCATAAGTCGTCTGCTATTGGGTTCACTCCAGTTTTTTCACCCCACCCGTGACAATATCTTAACTATATACAGTGGAACCTCGGATTGCAAGTAACGCGTTTTGCGAGTGTTCCACAAGACGAGCTAAGATTTTTAATAAATTTTGACTTGAAAAACGAACAAGTCTTGGCACACATGTGTTTCTTGTTTTGACGCCGAGTCACATGATCACAACTGAGCCAATGGTTTTTCTCTTTTTTTTGTGGGTAATTGTCTCCCCTGCTGGGTCTTAGTGCTCGTCTCTCACTGGTCTAATCAACATCCGTGCACGCATGTACTGTTTACTATAGCACTGTGACCACGCGTGTACACATAAAACATTTTTTATTTTATTTTTGTATGCGTGTTTGTACAGCGAACTTACAGCGTCTTTAACGTGACTCAGAAGAATTTGTGTATGTAGACGTATTGGGGGTCTGTTTGTTGAAAATTTAACATTTTATTTTATTTCTGATCAAAGGAAGGAAATTAACTAAATGACTGAAAAGAAAAATCCATTCATTTTGATGAACGAGATTCAAAGAACTGAGTCACTAAAATGATCCAAATTTCCCATCACTAACTCCTCTCTCCTTTACACACACATTCTAATGGAAACACTGCTCTGTCAGAATTCTTTTCAAAAGTAAAGTGCATGTATATGTACTTTATTTTTACTTTAAAGCAGGGATTTCGTTAGTATGCGCTCACGCGAGTGTCATTAGCGATGTTCCTTGTTAATTTTACCGATAAAAGAGTCTTTCCGTTAATGCGTGTGTGTGTGTGTTCCTTACACATTTGCTTCTACTGGCTTCCAACTGGTTTCTGTTTGCTTTTGCCTGAAAATAAGATGACCCAGGCATTATTTAATAAACCAAGGATTCAGAGTCACAAATTACAATTAAGCCTCTTATTACATCACGTTAATGAAATTAGGCATTTAATATGATCCCATATCTCTTGAAACAAACAATAAACATGAAACCTATTCAGAAACAGTATGTGATGTTCAGTAATTATAATGGTATCACATGTTTGAAAGCTGTACATGGTCTACATTTCAAGTCTCCTGATCTCATATGGTTCAACCCAGTAACCTCTACTATTAACTAATTAATTTCGATACTTCACAAAAACTGCAGTTATTTTAACTAAGTTACATAGTTGGATCATTACACCTTTCAAATGTTTGTGGTTAGCAGTTACTATCACAAGTAGGCAGTCTGCCCTTGAGAGTTACATGCTATAATCAATTACAAAGTATAATTTTAAATATGAGTAGAATAAATCAATCTATCGTCACACAGATAATCTACGTGAATTCTTACAAAATTAGTCATGTTATCAGTAGCTGCCCAACAAACCATCTATTTGCAGTGATTTAAAGGTTTGAATTAGCTTCAAAAATACAAAAAAAAAGTGAAGACACGTGATTATTTTGCATAGGTTGCTTGCTTAATTTAACAAGTTCATAGCACTTTAAGGCCATGTCCACATGTAGCAAGTATTTTTAAAAAGTAGGAGATTTAAGCAGGAGATTTTTCTACTTATTTATTTGAAATAATTCTTTCCACAACCTACGTGTTAAAAATATCTTTGTCTACATGAAGACGTAAAAAGCACTGTTAGGAGCCTCTCTAATCAGAGAGCCAATCAGAAGCCTAGACAAAGCGTCATCACCGGTTGCATTTTGTAGATGTCCAATGGGTCTCACCCAAAACCGCCATCGCTGTCTGTGTGGTCTGTGCCTATGGAGTTCTGTATGTAGTAGCAGTGAGCTTCATAGTACATTCAGGCTCTGTTCGTTAATGTAATGTGTGAGAAAGTGCACGTGTGTGTACATGCATGTAAAAAGTCCAGTAAGCAACATTAACTACTTTACTGTATGCAAGTCCACCACTGCACAAAATATCCTCATAAACAAAGCTGACATCAAATCAAGGAGACGAGCACACAGCCATTGACATCATCAGCACACAAGGTGACGTTACAACAAGCCAAAATCTCTGTTTGCCCTGTCCACACGACACCATTGAAAATGGAGTTTTGAAAAATCTTCACTTTGGACAGAGTTTTCCAAAAGCTAAGTTTTCGACGACCAAAACGGCATTTGCATGAGGACGAAAGACCAAAACCACAAATAAAAATCTCTGTTTTTAGAAATATCTGGCTACATGTGGGCATGGCCTAAAACTAGAGAAAACCTTCAAACAACATTATTTGTCAAACATACAGCGCCTCATATCTTTTCCAACCAATAGTTTCACCAAATAGTTCATTTCATGATGCTCTATTTAAAGGCTCGTTATACTGACACCTAGTGGACAAATGTGTGTAGCAAAAGCACAATTGATATGGACATGCAGCTGCAAGTAACATTGAATTCATCACTGACAGCCGTGTGTCAGTTGTGTGTTTGTGGTTTGAAAATCCACTGTGGATTTTTTGTGGTTTGAAAATCCCCTGTCCGAAGGCAATTGTTTATCCACATAATTGCCATCTCTGAATCTTTGAAAATTAAGTCAAGAACTAGTACACAAAAGAAAAGTAAAGAACAAATAAGAAGTCCTTATCTTTTTTTTTAATTTTTTTTTTTATTATGAACATAAATACAACTTACAAGCTCTTTGGAATCTTTGAACAAAATATAGATATAAATTTGCCTTTCCATGTTAAGGATTCAATAGTTTTCAGTTAATTTATAATGTTAATCTCTTTTGTCTCAGCTAGTCAGCTAATTAGGTTTCTTAGTTAGCTAGTGGGTTGTTGTTAATTTATGTTGTATGTAGCACCTTGGTCCTGGAGGAACGTTGTTTCGTTTCACTGTGTACTGAACTGTATATGGTTGAAATGACAATAAAAGTCTCTTGACTTGAATACACAAATCAAGTGATTAAAACACACAACATAGAAAATCAATTAAAGAGGGAAGGAAAAAAGGAGAGATTAAAAATACAATAACAATAGAATTTATGAGATAGATTGAAATAATTAATTTAAAAAATTATATTCGTTATATATTAGATAATACGGAAGCGAATTGCATTCACAAAAGAAAAAAATTACAGGAATTATCTCATAATTATGACTTATTATCTCATAATTATGACTTACTATCTCATAATTATGACTTACTATCTCATAATTATGAGATACTTATCTCATAATTATGACTTACTATCTCATAATTATGAGATCCTTATCTCATAATTATGACTTAGTATCTCATAATTATGACTAAGTCATAATTATGAGATAAGGGGGAGCAGTTTCTTGCAGGGGGACATTTTAGTGCATGACACCGGAAACGAAAGTTACTGCATCCTTTTGCTTGAAAGTGCCTCATTTCTCACTCATGGAGATGTAGCAGCCATCCTATGGTTTAGCCTGATGATTGTACATGTAACGATGCGGGTCGCGCGAGGGGCAGAGCGGCGCATAAACTGTTCAGAAGGGGCAGATCTGCAGGCTGCTACTCCGCGGAGGTCTGAACAGGCAAAGGCGCGGACATTTATACACGCGGTTTATCACACATCAGCCTGAACGAGCCGCACTTGGGGGCGTGTTTATTTAAGGGTCCTGGTATCGCCGTAGAGATCATTTAGGTAGAACCGGTAAGGTATCAGGGCCAAAGACCAAAGAAAGAAAGAAAGAAAAGAAAAGAAAAGAAAAGAAAAGAAAAGAAAAGAAAAGTGCGAAGAAAGTTGAGAGACGTCGGCGAAAGTTTATTAGTGCTTTATTTTCCAGAGCCCCGTCCAGTCTCACATAGACGGCGGAGCTCCTTTATATTGTGTTTTCAGTTTTTTTTGGTTTCATTTAAGTTCCTAATAATCCCACGCCATCTCCAAACGGGAAGGTCTCCCACATACTCCTATTTCGTTGCTTCCCTCTAAAGCTCTAAAACAGTACATTAGTTAAATCTACAGTACTATTACCATCCAAATTACTCAACAACATTAATATCTCCCAGTGTCTCAATCCAAGAATGAAATAAACGCGAATTTAATTGGGCACTATTGTCCCCGTCTTGTGCCGATCACCTAACCCTACCTTTTGTCATAATCATGAAACCAGGATCTTAAATTATGACATATTAAGGCATAATTATAAGTTATTAAGTAATAATTATGAGTAAATACATCATAATTATGAGATCATTACTGTGATCTTTTTAGACAATAGAGCAAATATTGGCGAATTTAATTCGCGTTTATTTCTTTTTTGGATTGAGACACTGGGAGATATTAATATCATTGAGTAATTTGGATGATAATAGTAGATTTAACTAATGTACAGTCATCAGGCTAAACCATAGGAGAGCTTCTTCATCTCAATGAGTGTGCAATGAGGCACTTTCAAGCAAAAGGATGCAGTAATTTTCGTTTCCGATGTCATGCACTAAAATGTCCCCCTGCAAGAGACTGCTCCCACTTATCTCATAATTCTGAGATACTAAGTCATAATTCTGAGATACTAAGTCATAATTATGAGATCAGGATGTCATAATTATGAGATAATTCCTGTGATTTATTTTCTTTTGTGAATGCAATGCGCTTCCGTAAGATAAGAAGTAACTGTAACGTTTAGGTTTAATGAATATTGATACATGAATTAAAAAAAAAAAACTCCAATACAGTATTAATCAACAGAGAGACATCCATGTGCACGAGCCTTTACAAGTGAGGCGCCGGATGAGTCAGTCACGTGATTCCGGCAAAAAGCGAAACCTCGAGGCTTCAGGAAATTCCCCTTCTGTTTCAGAGTCTGAAATGAAACTAAATTTCCCTCAATCCCGGATTCGCTCGTCTCTAAGTAGACGAGGTTCTGTCGTCGGACTCTGTTAGTGAATCTCCGCCACAAGTCTGAATCTGGAGGCCGGAGCTCGAATATCCAACGTCCGGCTTCACCGAGGTGAGTTTAGTTTGATCTCCGAGCTTAAACTAATGTTTATTATCATGGACATGACGTTGTGTGTAGCTGACTTCCTTCTTTTCATATTTAATTATCCGTTCCACCGAGGCCCTGATTTTATTTTGTTGGTGGATATTACAGTCCATTTCATGTAGCAGCAGTACAACGAAAAATAGCACTAGCGCTTAACTTTGTGTAGTTTTGGGACGAAGCTGAAACGAGCAGAAAAGTTTGTCGACCATCTTACCGGAGAATGTTTGGTGTCATGCCGTCGTGACATTAATGTATATTTTTATTTGCTGCAGGTAAACTGGTGATATGATTTTGGTCTACTGTGTCAGTTTAGATGTTAATGCTTTATTTAGTAATATTTTGGATGTTTCAATGTGGGTTTTCTACAGTTTAACAACTGGTTAGTGTTGGAGATTAGCTTGTTAGCATGCTAGCAACTAGCGCGTTAGCGGTGTTACGCGCTAAAATGTCCCCCTGCCCGGATTGCCCCCCACCCCACCACACGATCTTTATCAAATATTATATTAGGACATAAATTCATAGGTTTATTATCATATGATATCACTATTTTAACGAACCCTAGGCACGTGACAGCTGTCGAGACCATTAATACAAATTCTCATAATGTTTATTTATTTTGTGCCACATTTATTTTTCAGGGGTTTTTCATGTAATACAAAAATGTTTGCACTAAATAAATATTGTTTATGATAAAAAAAATGACATGAAACGATTTTTATTATAAAATAAGCAATATAAAAATATACGTTGTATATTATAAGAAATATATTATTTATAATTTTTCTTTTCATATACATGTATTTTTTTATATTGCTTATTTTATAATCAAACTCATTTGATCACTTTGGTACATCCTTATATGGATCACACCTTACAGCAAGGACAAAAATGACATTGTAATTTGTAAATCATAGACCTATGAATTTATGTTCTAATAGAATATAATATTTGATAGAGGATATGTAGTGGGGGGGGGGGGCAATTCGTGGCAGGGGGACATTTTAGCGCATAACAAGTAACAGAATAGCGGGTACTGATTCATCTGAACCGGGGGATTTCAGCCTTCTCAGGAAGAAGAGATGAGCTTTCTTGAACGGTTAGGACGATAGACAAACTGCAGTGGGTCCAGTGAGGGTTCAGTGGGTCCAGTGAGGGGGCAGCAGGGTCTTTGTGTTTTATGAAGCATTTCATGATGATGGGTGTGAGTGCAACAGGACAGTAGTCGTTGAGACAGGACACAGAAGACTTCTTTCGGCATGGGGACGACGATGGTGGTGGTCTTAAAGCAGACAAAATGGCTTCCGTTCAAGCGTGCAGTAAACACCATGTAGTGTTGTTCCCCCTGACGTCTTCCCAGGCTGCCTTTAAGCTGTTTTTTCATGCTTTACATTCTATACAGTGTTTGTGTCAAAGGTGTAGAAGATTCACTGTGTTCAGACTTACAAACGAATCCGACTTACTGACGGTCTCCAGGAACAGAACTCGGTCGTAAGTTGGGAACTTACTGTGTTTTATTCAGCACATAGAGGACCTTACTGTGAACTGATAGAACTGGGTTTCATTATTGATCATGCATTTAAAATATCCTTTAATATTATTATTATTATTATTATTATTATTATTATTATAAATAACATGACGTTATTTTGTGGGGGTCTTAATACTTTAAAGCATGTTTTTAAACTTAATTGATTTATACATTTGTAATGGATTATTTAAAAAAAGTTTTCTTCATATAATCATTGAGTAGAGATTGTAATCATACAGTGATGCAGTGAACTTGTAATCTTTTGTTAGTCATTTAATGTGAATGTTATGTAGAAAGTTTAGTTGTTGAGGTCGTGGATGTTCGATTTCTGCTTTTGGCGGTAAAAGTGTAAAAGCTCTATTAAGTGCAGTCTCTCAGAGGGATACACGTTTGGTTTCCTTAAATGGTGCGAAAATCACTCTTCAGGTAAAAATAAACCAATAGTTAATAAAAGTAATTAGTTCAGAGGAAGCACGTGATGGTCCACCTCACCTCGTTTCCTCGGGTGTTAGATGTAGCCCAGGGGTGTGTTCACACACAGCTCATTAAACTGTTTTATTACAGGATTAGTGGATGTGTTTAGCTGTTGGGGAATTACACACTGTGTAAAACTTTCTATGTACAACATGTTTCACCTCACAAAAATATCTTTTTTTGAGACCTGCATTTATTTATTTATTTGTTTTATTTTTTTAATAGAAGTTTGACACGCACTCCTCCAGATGTTATCAGCGCATCATGACCTCCTTTATTTCCATTTACATCGTATTGGTCACCGTGTGTGTGAGTAAGTATCTTTTTTTTGTTATAAACTTTATGAATTATAAGACTCGTAACATAAAAGCATTGTTTAAACATGTGTTATAAATAATCTATATTATAATCTCCCGTCTCAGACCTCCTCTCTGCAGAACCTGTGATCAGTGTATCTGGTCCAGTGGAATCTACAGCCGTCCTGCCGTGTGAACTGACGAATGTAGACACTCACACACCGCATATTAAGTGGGAAATTAAAGTCAAGACTGGATCCAAGACTGTGTTTGAGCGAGAGGGTGAGGACTCGTATCAGGCTGAGGGATATAAGGGTCGTGTGGACGTTCCTGCAGAGGAGCTGCGTAAGCGGAACTGTTCACTGGTGTTGCGCGATCTGAGACTTAATGATACAGGAGTCTACACCAGCTACCTGAGAGTGAACAACATCAAGAGCGGTATCTCTGTCACAAAAGAAATCAGCCGTGTTCATCTCACAGTCCATGGTGAGTGAGTCTCAGTAGAACACACACTGACCATCTCTCACACACGCGCACACACACCAGAGACTGAAGCTAGAAATAAGGAATGTTTGTAAAGGCTTTAAGTTCACTGTGAAACCAAAATTGTTAATTTGGTGAAATATAATGAAAATGTCAGTGATTTTAATCCTAATAGCTAAAAACTGTATGTGTGTTACAATGAGTCAGGAGAACACACTACACCTGACAGTCTTTATATTTCTGTAATGTTTTAAAATTTTTTATTAAATAAGAATTTCTTTATCCCAGAGATCAGGACCAGTGTGGCTATTTGTTAACATTATTATATGTACAGTGTATTAACTTAAAATACTGTATCGTTATTACACACATAGTAAACAAATGTATAACATTTGTTTGGGGATTACATACTGTATGTGCACCAAATTACTGACTGTGTACCTAGCCTTCATCACACACACACACACTGAGGTTGTGTAGTAAATTTTCTGTTTTTGTTGCAGGAGTAATTAATCATTTGTATCATACAGACTTTTTATACAGACTTTTTATTTTTTATTTTATTCTTCTTAGTCAAATTTTACTTTTTTATATATATATCTCAAATTTACTTTTGTTTTAATATTTATTTTCTATATAGATATTCTTTCTTATTCGTTCTTAGAACAAGAAAGAAACAAAAAAGCAAGAACGTTATCTAAGGTCAGGGCAGTTGCCTAAGCATTTCACTGCATATCGTACTGTGTATGATTGTGTATGTGACAAATAAAATTTTAATTTGATTTAATGTTCCCTCTCTGATTGATGTCAGAGTTGTATAATAACACTGTGTCTGTTATTCTAGTTCCTGACACACACACACACACACACACACACACACACACACACACACACACACACACACACACACAGGACTCCTCCTTCCTATGTACAACAGGTTCTCACTGCTTGTCTTCCTTTTAATTGTGAGACAGTGTGTGTGAAAAGGATGAGTGTTAATCAGACACAGGTGTTCACTCATTAATGAAATGAATATTATACACACATTCTCCAAGACTCAGTCCTGCATTCACACACTGAGCTCAACCACAACCACCACATGGAGTAAATGAACTGTGTGTTTAAAAACAAATCACTTGTGAGAATAAATAATGTGGAAAAATCTCTCTCACACACACACAATCAGAACACAGATATTTAATATTGTTTATTTATCTTTTTTTCCCTCTAAAGACCGAAGGGAAGAGAAACCAGATAAAAACCCAGATTCCTCAGGTGAGTGAATATTAAACCTTATTGAATCTTTTACTTTGCTGTTCAGCTGCTTTGAGTAAATTACACAGTTCACACATGATCATGTGAGTGAGGAAAAAATTTATTAATCTTGTGTGAAACAGATTTTAATAGTGATTGATTTCTTTTTCCTCTAAAGACAAAGCTGAAGAGAGAACAGATAAAAACTCAGATTCTTCAGGTGAGTGAATATTACAACTTTAAGTGTGTTGGAAACATCACACACAGTTATGTTATTATGTGAGTGATGACAGAAAAAATATAAAAATAATTAAAATAAACACTAATATAAACAAATAATGACAAAAAAAGAAATGTCCAAAAAACACCAGGTGATGAAATAATGTGATCATCAGGTTGAATTTTATAACGTCTTTCCACAGAGAGTGAATTATTTATAAGAATGACTTTGTCTTTGCAGATAACGGAGGAAGGAATCATCATTACTTGTGGCTCCCCGTTTTGCCCGGCCTGGTGTTACTGGGTCTTGTTGTGTGGAGTCTGAAGAGGAGAAATAATACTAATCAGATATGAATTTATAAAGGACTAACCAACTAGTTCTCTTTCTCAGTTAAAGCAAAGACTGCCGCAAGACGCCATATTTTAGGTTGTTTTTTTTTTTTTAAGTAAACTTTACCAGATACACATTACATTTCAGTCTTCAGTGTTTTAGGCCGTACTGTAAAATCTATGTAATAAATATAAAATATAACTGTTGAATGTGCTCAGTGATGACCTGCCTTTAGTTCAGTTTAGCAAAAATCTGAAATGTAGATTTAGCAAAGATGTTCTGATTTGTTAACCCTTATGTGAACAAGTTATTAACATTGTTTTTTGTCTCATTTATTGACCCTGTAATGTATTTATTTAAGTCAGGGATTTGTTTTAAAGGTTTGTTAAGTCTTTTGTTTGTAAAGATCACTGTTACAGATTTATTTTTACAGAAATGTATGTTTGTATAATAATGTTCATATTGTGTGTAATTATGATTATGTAAGAGTTAGACTAGCCACTTGCCACTTTCAGAGTGTCAGGTAAAATGTAATTTGCAGGGAAAAAAAAATCAAATCTACTCAGGAATGTTGGATGTCACTTTCTGCCATAATTTGAAGTTAGTAAAATACTTGTGCTGAAGGTCAACATAACAGCAGGAGAAGTAATGGGGCAAGGTAGGTGTCAAAAAAGACGTGCGTGTACTAATAAAAATGTGTACGTATTGGCCTAGGGTTGTGCAAAAATGTGGATTTGTAAACTTTCGAACAAGTCAAATTATACAGCTATTATGATTTGTTAGATATTATATATCTAACATTGTGTTGTTGGGGGACGTTTCTTTTTAAAGTAACTAATTACATTACAAAATTACTGTCTTTAAAAAGGAATCAGTAACATTAGTGTTACTTTCTGATAAAACTAACTAGAGTACTTTTCCATTGTAGAAAATAAACTTTGTGATTCCTTACGCATGTTGTTTTAGTCATCATTGAATCATTGCCTGTTTATAGGAACACTGTCTAGTTTGAAAACATATTACTACTCTGTATATATTTTCATCTTACATACAAGAACAAATTCAAGATCTATAAAAATCAGTCTAGTGTACATGATGTGCAATTATCAGCATTATAATGTGTATATGAAGTATAGAAATCTCTGTCCATGTTTATCTTGTGCTTATATACACATGTGGACAAAATTGTTGGTACCCTTCGGTCAATGAAAGAAAAACTCACAATGGTCACGGAAATAACTTTAATCTGACAAAAGTAATGATAAATAAGAATTCTATGAATGTTAACCAATGAAAGTCAGACATTGCTTTTCAACTATGCTTCAACGGAAAATAAATGAACTCACGGAACAGGCCTGGACAAAAATGATGGTACCCCTAACTCAATAGTTTGTTGCACAACCTCTTGAGGCAATCAAACGATTCAACTGTCGATGAGACTTCTGCACCTCTCTGCAGGTATTCTGGTCCACTCCTCATGAGCAAGCTGCTCCAGTTGCTTCTGGTTTGAAGGGTGCCTTGTCCAGACAGCATGTTTCAGCTCCTTCCAAAGATGCTCAATAGGATTGAGGTCAGGGCTCATAGAAGGCCACTTTAGAATAGTCCAATGTTTTCCTCTTAGTCATTTTTGGGTGTTTTGGGTCATTGTCCTGTTGCAAGACCCATGACCTGCGACTGAGACCCAGCTTTCTGACACTGGCCAGCACATTTCTCTCTAGAATCCCTTGATAGTCTTGAGATTTCATTGTACCCTGCACAGATTCAAGACACCCTGTGCCAGATGCAGCCCCAGAACATAACAGAGCCTCCTCCATGTTTCACAGTAGGGACAGTGTTCTTTTCTTGATATGCTTCATTTTTCCATCTATGAACATAGAGCTGATGTGCCTTGGCTACAGTCCGATGGATCTTAAATTTCTCAATAATATGTGCAACTGTAGTCACAGGAACATCTAGCTGCTTGGAGATGGTCTTATAGCCTTTACCTTTAACATTCTTGTCTCTAATCTTCTGTCGAATCTCCTGAATCTCTTTCCTTCGCTTCCTCTGGTCCATGTTGAGTGTGGTACATACCATGTCACCAAACAACACCGTGACTACCTGGAGCCCTACATATAGACCCACTGACTGATTACAAGATTGTAGACACCTGTGATGCTAATTAGTGGACACACCTTGAATTAACATGTCCTTTGGTCACATTATTTTCAGTATTTTCTAGGGGTACCATCATTTTTGTCCAGGCCTGTTCCATGAGTTTATTTTTTTAAATAATTCTGTTGAAGCCTGGTTGAAAAGCAATGTCTGACTTTCATTGGTTAACATTCATAAAATCTTTTTTAATTATTACTTTTGTCAGATTAAAGTTAATGTGACCATTGTGAGTTTTTCTTTCATTGACCGAAGGGTACCAACAATTTTGTCCACATGTGTAAAGCTTTGTGATTTTATCTGGAGTGAAATAAAAACAGTAATAGATCTTCAGGAAGTCATATTGGTCTTTACACACAGTACAGTGTTACACGTTACACAGGACTAAACTGCTTGTAATGTTTCCTGGGCTGTCAGGAGACACTTGTGTAGGTCACACAGGTCAAATCAGACAGGTGCAGGTCCACTTCCTGTAGAGAGAAACATCTGATCATGTGACATTTTTATTCTGCTTTAATAAAGACATGATCTCAGCTCTGACTGACTTCAGCTACATTTTGCCATTTCAGAGTTTTTCTGTAACCTTTCTGCAAGGAAAAAATATCATGCATGCACACACACACAGTTTTAGAGCTGCTGCATGACCTTAACAGGAAGTGTTGTACATAAAGGTAAGAATGTGTGACAGGGTTACGTATGTGAATGTTGTATTTAGAATGTAATTTCTTACCCTGTTTCGTGGTCCTGTACAGATATAAGCAGATGAAGCTCATTAAAACAAAAAGTGCACACACAATAGAATTATAATGACTCCACGGTGTGTATAGGTGGCAGCCTGCAGTGTGTCTGAACCATCAGCCTCATGATTCTGATTATCTGAAACACATTCAATAATGAATTCAGACACTGAGTCACTATTAGAAACTCTTTTTTCCTCCCCACTGCAGGTATTACCACAGCTGTGTCAATGTTTATAACATCTAAATCCACAACATAGTTTATGGAATATTGGGTTTGTTTAAGTGCTTAATCCTGCCACATTGATCTGATTATGTGAGAGAAGAATATATTCTAAACTAATAAACCTCTCCTAGAAACTTTAAACCATGAAATTCAGCCAGAATATAATGTTTTACTTTGAAGTGATGCTACATTGTAAAAAATAAAATGTTTACGCAGCTCAAAATTTTAAGGCAACTTGCTGCACAGCTTTTTTTGAGTTAACTCAATTTAACTAAGTAAGGTCACATGTCTCCCAACTTATATTCTTATAGTCTAAGTTTAATGAGTTTTGATAGTTTAATAGACTTATTAATTTAATAAAATGTCACATTTTTTGACATCTTTGGTTTAAACTTACCAATGCTGTTTTTTTTTTGTTGTTTAATAAACATTTAAGATAATGTAATGAACAAAACTGTAACTGCATGAAAGTTTCTTCCCAATTTTATTTTAAAACATGCACAATATTTTCATTAATGCATAGTTACTTCTTATCCCATAAACTGAACAAAAATAAAAAAAGGTAAAACCTTATTATTGTACTGTGCAAAAGTTTGGGCACCCTAAGAGTTCCAGATTCTCAGATTCTTTTTACAAGTTTTCAGACCTTAATCAGCTCGTTAGATCTGATGCATGGCAACAGCTGTCATTAGTAAATGCCAATTTCAAAGCTTTACAAATACTTTGACTCTTCAAACCTTGTGCACACACTTGCAGACACTCAACAACCATAGGTTCCTCTAAGCAGTTGTGTAAGACTCTGAAAATGAAAGTTATTGATGCCCACAATGCAGGAGAAGCTACAAGAAGATAGCAAAGTGTTGGCAGCTTGCAGTTTCTAACCTGCAGGAAGATTTAGCAGACTCAGGAGTGGTGGTGCATCGTTCCACAAGACCTTCATGGAAGAGTCAGCAAAAGAAAACCTTACCTGCGTCCCCATCATAAAATCCAACGTCAGAAGTATGCAACAGAACATCTACAGAAGCCTGATGCGTTTTGGAAACAAGAGCTGTGGACTGGAAGTTAAAATAAAACTCTTTGGCCACAATCAGCAAAGGCATGTTTGGAGAAAAAAGGAGCAGCATTTCATGAAAAGAACACCTGGCCAACTATTCAACAAGGGTGTGGATCTATCATGCTTTGGGGTTGTGTTGCAGCCAGTGGTACAGGAAACATTGCACGGGTGGAGGGAAGAATGGATTCCACTAAATACCAGCAAATTCTGAAAGCAAACATCACACCATCTTAAAAGAGCTGTGCATGCAAGACGACCAGCTATTACAGAACTAGAAGACTTTTGCAAGGAAGAATGGGAGAAAAACCCAAGTACAAGAATTGAAAGACTTTTAGTGGCTATAAAAAGCGTTTACAAGCTGTGATATCTGACAGAGGAGGAGTTACCAAGTACTGATTATGTAGGGTGCCCAAACATTTGCACAGTGCCACAGTAATGTTTTTATTTTTTAGCTTTGTTCAGTTAACAACATAAAAAGTAACTATGCAACAATTTCTGCTGAATTTTTTCTATTTCCAAGATACACTGTGTTAACATCTTTTCAGTTAAAAAAAATCACCTAAATGTTTTATCAAGGGGTGCCTAAACTTTTGCATAAGACTGCAAGTTTTAAGGGACTGTACCCTTGCAGAGCAGTGAGTGCCCATTTCCACGAACACCTTCTCAATCACCTCAAAATTGTACTTCAGATTTTTTTTGGGTACTGAAGATCCAAGACAATTTGCAGATCTGGAGTATCTTGCAAGACAATCTCTTCCTCCACAACAGCAAAGTTTATGACACTTGGTCATACGGGAGTCATCATCTTCAATCACAATAGGAATGCCAACTTTCATCCCTAGGGTCTGTCGGTCATCAGGAGTACTGTCTTAATGTAATAAAGAGTACAAAAAAAAAATCACTTTTGACATCCATCTTTTCTATGTTGTTATATTTCTTTTTGTTCCATGAAAGTTTTGGATCCTACTAGATTAATGTAGACAAAAAGTACAGAAAGAAACACCTCATAAATCCTTAAAATCAGTTGTCTCTGAGCTATACAAGTTTGAGATGATCATATAAAGTAAAATAAGAGCCGGAGTTCAAATGAATAAGAATTAAGATGTTATATTAATAATGTCAACATAAAACATTGACAGCTGTATTATTTGCAAAGTGTCTGCAGAAAATCAATGCAACATACTCACCAGACATGTTCTGAATAGTGCAGATGAATCATCACGGAGAAATGCAGGGAGACCTTCCAGTTCCAGGACGGTGAGCCACAATATTTGAAGTCTGAAAAAAGAGCGCTAATGTTATGCATTGTCACTTTTGATAACTTTCAGGTATTCATACCATTTAACATTAGGGAGACTCTAATTATGAGAGAAAGATTTTGAAATATGCAATACTGTTTGCATAGAAAATAAAGATGTGCAAGTTTGCGCTCGAGTGTCTCAGCATCCAATTTTTCTATGTCCGTTTCTCTCAATTCTACATGTGCATAAGATGAAGTTCCAGCTTCAGGTTCACTGTTCAGCTCAGGTTCTGTTTTATCCAAGACATTTTCTGATTCCTTATGCACTAATCTGAAATCTTTGATGGCTGCTAAAGCTTGAATCTACATTTTTGTAAGAGGCAAAATACAGTGTGTATAATACATAAAAACAGGGCCAGTTTATTTTTCCAGCATGTCAATAGAAATTAATGGGCAAATTTGCTAATTCTTCCAAAATCAAAAACCAGTATCCCTGCAGAAAATGTATGGTGCACGTATTACTCAAAACACACATTAAAATATTGTAGCCTATTATTACGAATAAATAAGTAAATAAATAACTACCCACACTACAGTTTAGAAGTTTTAGATTTGTTCTTTGATTCATTCATAATGATCAATAAACATTTTTTTGTGGAAAAAATAACTTCCCCCACCCCCTGGACTGAATAACAATATTAAACATTTTTGTAGACTAACATTTTATTATTATTATTATTATTATTATTATTATTATTATTATTATTATTATTATAGCTGGCAAAAAAAAGTTACAACTCTCTACACAAGATACTCTTATTAGAGTGATTTCTGAGGATCATGAGACACTGAAGACTTGAGTAATGATGCTGAAAATTCAGCTTAATGTTACAGCAATAAATTACAGTTTTAAATAAATCCCAGTAGATCCCAAGTTATTTTGAATTATTTCATATTATTCATATTATGATCAAATAAATAGTATCGATGAACACAAAACTATTCTTTTAAAAGCTAAAAATAATACTGATTTAAAACTTTTGAATGTTATTACACTGTTTAAAGAACTAATCTGACCAATTATAAGTCTGCAAGGAAATATTGCCTTTTTTTTACTTAATTGTCTAAGACTCACTGAGATCCATCTATATTTAATGCACATTTAATGTAATGACGGAAAAAAGGGTTGTGAACAGTCTTGCATTAAAAAAATAAAATACTAAACTAGTAAGATTAGATGAGCAGAGTTTTTTTTTTTTTTTTGCCGTAACTTCATATTTCATTAAAATCATTAAGAATAACTGCAGTATAAATGTTTACTTACATGAAATGGCCAAGTTTGCGGTCTTGCGAGGAAACCGGGAAATACGTTCAATTGTTTATAAGGAAGGATGTTGAGAGAATGTGCTCTGAAAGGTAAAATGCAAAGATTACAAACACATTCGCGGCATAAACACTGCATATTTTAAATACCGAGTTTCGAAGAGTTACTAGGAATTAACGAATAATTTCCAGCTTTACTGTCTAACGTAAAATAAACAATTGCATCGAGCTCTATGTACCTCGCAAAACTCATTAATGTTACAAGAATTTTTCTAAGGGCTTCGATATAAATACGTGCACTTACCTAAATTTAAAAGAAGTTTTCCGTTGTGAGGTGGAGAAACGCGCTGCAAATGATAATCCACGTGATGTTCAAAATGTCCGCGGCACCCAACACGCATGCGCCAACGTTGGAAATGTAACAGCGCGCATGCTCCAACTTCTAAACCAACTTCTTGCCTGTTAACTTGCATTCGCAAGTCTGCTCAATAATTAAACCTTAGTTGACCCAAAGATTTTTTAATGAACTAGTTTTCACTAGTTCAGTCGGCCTTCTCATGTCTTATTGTCCAGATTACTAAAAAAATAATCGTTATGCCAAATTTTTTCTAGTTGTGTATAAATTCTGGAGTGTCAGTTGTGCTAGATTTTATTGCTTGTTTATGAAAATACTAAATCATTAAATAATATTCAAAACAGTATACATAGTAAGAATAAATATAAATACTAAAACATAATTAAAACACACAGTTCAGAATGAATAAAGTATTGGCACCCACCTCTAAAGTTGAGTCTGATGGGTTTTCCAAACTGAGTTTGTGTTGCGTCCTTTCGACCTCCACAGTAATAAAACCCCAGATCTGTCTCTCTAACTCCAATAATCACTAAACTGACTGAACTGTTACTTTCTGTTGCATCAAAGTGACTCTTGTTCACATTATAACTAAGAGAAAAGGTTTTCTTCAGCTTCCATTCCTCAGCGGATATCAGCAGTTTCACCTCGTCAGATCTCAGTCGATACCACGATATCTCAGGATAATTAGTGATGTTACAGTGCAGGGTGATGTTCTCTCCAGGATGGACAGATCTGACGTCTGCTGAAGTGATCTCAAGGAGACTCAGTGTAAAGAAAGCTGAAAGAACAGCACATAATCACTCGTCCACACACTCTCACAGCTACAGGGATTTATTCATCATTTACACTTTACTATCTGTTTATTCACTAATGTGCACTGTAAAAAATCCAACTAGCAAAATGTTGGCATAATGAGTATTTATTAGTAATTTGGACAATAAGACATGAAAAAGCTGACTGGACTAATGAAAACAAGTTCATTAAAAACTCGCTGGGTCAATTACTGAACAGACTTGCTGATGAAAGTTAACACGCACAGAAGTTGGTTCGGAAGTTGGCGCATGTTTCTGTTACGTTTCTGAAGTTGGCGCATGCGTGTTGGGTGCAGCGGGTATTTTGAACATCATCTGGATTAGTATCCCGTTTCTCCACCTCACAACGGACAACTTCTTTTAAACTTTGGTAAGTGCATATATTTATATCGAAGTCCTTTGTAGAAATTGTCTTAACATAAGAGCTTGGTGCAATTGTTTATATAAAATGAGACAGTGAAAAATATGTAAGTCTTCCTGTAACCTTAGTTCCTACAAACAATATGTTTTGTATTATTTTAAGTTACCTACATTGATTTGTTATTTATTACAGGTGTTGCATATCATGAGGTATTTATTTAATTGTGCTTTAATTTAGAATTGAATATTACTTAATTATTATTTACAGCACATTGTTATTGTGTCTATATCCCTGCATGTGTGATATTTGATTTATTTGTTATGTTGTTTATGTTAAGAGGAACTAACAAGTTACCTGCCTGGGGTTTCCCATGGGACAGGTGAGAGTGTGACACGGTGTGAGAGAAGCACATGAGGAGAGCAGTTTGTATTCTGTCTTAATAAAATAAGTTGTTGCAAACTTAACTGTAGACGCTTATTACCCACAGCCAAAGAGACTGGAGAAGAGTAAGACAAGTCTAGTAAGTTGGGTTACATTCCTAATAACTCTTCAACACTTGGTATTTATAATATGCAGTATTTGCTCCACGAATGTGTTTGTAATCTTTGCATTTATGTTTCAGAACACATTCTCTCAATATCGTCC
Source organism: Clarias macrocephalus (assembly GCA_011419295.1). Lineage (NCBI taxonomy): Eukaryota > Metazoa > Chordata > Actinopteri > Siluriformes > Clariidae > Clarias > Clarias macrocephalus. Next base: position 17,944 of record JAAGKR010005350.1, on the reverse strand, counting down.
TGGATAAACACATTTCCAGACTTCATCACAAGACCTCAAACTTTGCCATTTCATGTAAGTAAACATTTACAATGTAGTATTTTTAATGATTTTAAGAACAAAGTATGACGTTATGGCAAAAAAAAATTCTTACCTTACTAGTTTACTTTTTTATGTAAGACGATTCATAACCGTTTCCCCTATTTCATTAAATGTGCAACGAGTATAGATGGATCTCATTGAGTCTTAGACAATTAAGTAAAAAAGTCTATTGATTATTTCCTTGCCAACCTATAATTGGTCAGACAAGCTCTTAAAACAGCGTGCACTAATGTTCAAAAGTTTGAGATCTGTATTATTTTTTTGTTTTTAAAAGAGTTTTATGTTCATCAATGCTACATTTATTTGATCAAAATGAAAATACTACATTTATTTGATATAGTAAAACAGGAATAATGTGAAATAATTTTAGACTTAAAAAATAGTTTTCTACTGGAATGTACTGTACATAAAACTATAATTTATTGCTGTGACATTAAGCTGAATTTTCAGCATCATTACTTAAGTCTTTAGTGTTACATTGTTTTCAGAAATCCCTCTAATATGAGGATCTGATCATGGGAAAATATCTTGATATTTTTGTATAGAGAGTTATAGCTTTTTTGCCAATTTTAATAATAAAAAGAATGTTAGTCTATAAAAATGTCTAATATTGTCATTCAGTCCTGGGAGGAAACGTTATTGTTTCCACAAAACTCAATAAATGTTTCTTGATCATTATGAATGAATTATAGAAATAGTGATTTCTGAGTATCATGTGACACTGAAGACTGGAGTAATGATGCAGAAAATACAGCTTTACATCACAGCAATAAATAAAAACATTAAATACATTCCAATGGAAAAAAGCTGTTTTGAATTGTCACATTTCACATTATTCCTGTTTTTACTGTATTTCTGATCAAATAAATGTAACCTTCAAGAACATACTTGTGTGAGTTCAGTTAGATCTGCTCTGAAGCACAGTTCTTCTCTTGGAAAACATATAAGAAATAGAGAGATCTTATTTTTCCCCTTACAGTAATGTAGATTCAAGCTTTAGCAGCCATAGAACAAGAAAACATAAAAATAACACCATCAAAGATTTCAGATTAATGCATAAGGAATCAGAGAAAATCTTGAATGAAACAGAACCTGAGCTGAACAGTGAACCTGATGCTGGGACTTTGTGCACATGTAGAATTGAGAGAAACGGACATAGAAAATTTTAATGCTGAAACACTTGAGCACAAACTTGAACATCTTTTTCTCTATGCAAACAGTATTGTATATTTCAAAATCTTTCTCTCATAATTAGAGTCTCCCTAATGTTAAATTTTATGAATACTTGAAAGTTTATCTAAAGTGACAATGCATAACACTTTAGCGCTCTTTTTTCAGACTTCAAATATTGTGGCTCACTGAATGAAAACTGCTCTGGAAGATCTCGAAGTATTTATCTGTGATGGATCATCTGTACTCTTCAGAACATGTCTGGTGAGTATGTTGGATTGATTCTCTGCAGGCACTTTTACAAAAATACGGCTGTTTATGTTTGTGTTGACATTATTAAGATATTTTAATTCTTATTCATTTGAACTCCTGCTCTTATTTTACTTTATCTGATCATCTCAAACTTGTATAGCTCAGAGACAACTGATTTTAAGGATTTATGAGGTGTTTCCTTCTGCACATTTTGTCTACATTAATCTAGTAGGATCCAAAACTTTCATGGAACAAAAAAATATATAAGATAGAAAAGATGGATGGCAAAAGTTTTTTTTTTTTTTTTTTTTTTTTTTTTTTTGGTCTACGTATGCAGTTACAGCTTTTTTCATTTCATTGTATTGCATGTTAATAAAATAAAATAAAAAACCCTGCTTCAGTAAATTTAAATACATATTTTAAACCCAAAACATGTGGCAAGTTCACATTTATTAAATTAATAAGTCTTTTGAAACTATCAAAACACTTTTAACTTAACAAAAGATTATAAGTTGGGAGACCTTACTCAGTAAATTTAGTTAAGTCAACAACAAAAATGTCAAGGCAACTTGCTGCACAGCTTTTTTGAGTTAAATCAACAACTTGGGTGAAAAGTGGAGTTAATTCAAAAAAGCTGTGCAGCAAGTTGCTTTGAAATTTTGAGTTAAGTCAATATTTTATTTTTTACAGTGTGTATATGAACTCACCGAAAAGTGTCTGTAGAATAAATGTAGGTCGGAGTTTGGCCATTTCTCACACACTTCCTCCGGCGCTCTGACAACAAGTGATGTTGCTTCACACTCCGGGTTTTAGCAACATGCAACTACATGTACATCCTGTTTTGTATTTTTTCTCTCCTCTAAAAGTGCTTACGTTTCAATTTAATTACTTTACCCTACTCAAAGAGCAATGCTACAAAGAAATTCTAGCAGGCTGAAGGAACTTTCTAGCACAAAACACACTTAGAAGAAGGGACTCAGCTTAGTAGAAACATGAGGTCAGACCTTTACTCAAAAAAACATTATTTTAATTCTGTAAAGCTGAGACAATTGAGACAATTACCATTGTTAGAAGTGCTATATAATAATTGAATCGAATTTAATTGAAAACAAACAATTTCGATAGCATTTATAAAATGTTTTTTGTTTAAACAAAAACTGCTCACAACCTTTAGATTCAATCTCAAATATCCATCTATTTAAAGAAGCTCATTGAAAGTCAGTCTACTAAATTTTTAGTTTTGCTCAGGTGTAGACCAGATCACAGCTTCTCTGCTGATGGTGATGATTTGTGATGTTAAATATTTCCTCAGCCATCAGGAGACTCTTCTGTAGGTCACACAGGTCCAATCAGCAGTGTGTTGCAGGGCGACTTCCTGTAGAGAGACAGACAGAGAGATTGTTTTAATAATAAGACAAACTACTGACTTAACTAGGATTAATCAGGAGTGTGTGTGGTACCTCCTCATCCGAGTCACTGCTGATAACACACACGTCTGAAAGATAAACAGAAGTCAATCCACATTCACTTATATCTCATAACTGACATAAACAGCACACACACACACACACACACACACACACACACACACACACACACACACACACACACACACATTAATTAGACACTTGCTCTGAGTCTTAGTGTTGCTGTGTATCATGAATGATGATAAATAAGGGAAAGTGGATCTACATAGTGATGGTGAATAGGGTTAAAGTTCTCACCTGGGCTCCTGGAACAGAACACACACATGCACATGATGTTAATAAGAACAGAGACGGAACACACAGACAGCAGGATTAGAATTATAATCCAGAGGAGTCCAGGACCTGCAGGCTGCTCAGGATCAGGAGGCCCAGGTGTGTTAACTGCCCCATGATGGTGATAATCTGAAACACAGACACACAGTTAACCAAAGATTTCAGTACAGCACAGAGAAAGGCCTGATCTAGATGATTAAATAGGAATGTGTACGAGCCTTACTTGTGTTTGTGTTAAACACACTCACAGTCATTAAGCTGAATCACTTTAATATGAGAAAAGGAGGAAACGATCAGTTATATGTCACACTGCTGGGATCACTGATAAATATCCCTTAATCATTTATACAGAAAGTGAAAGACTCTCAGCACTTACAGAGTCTCTGCACATTCATATCTGCAACCACAAAACCTTTTCAACCATAGTATGTGTGCTGTTTGAGTAAAATACTGAGTGACCGGGTAGAAGGAGAAAGTTTTTTATTATCATTATTTAATTATTTTAAATGTTTAAATTGAATCTATTTTATTACTGATCTATGAGTTATGAATTTCCACAGATATGAATCGACCACAGTTCTACTTTCGGTTCAATCACTGAAGTTGCTCACATGTATTGTACACAAAATAGACATTGTAGTGCCCAGATACAAATATTTACAATTATATACAATATTTTCAGTTTGTAAGTGAATGTATAAAATGTCTAAAGTCCGGTATATTGTATGTGTGTGCGTGTGGGGGTGCGGGAGTAGTGAGTCGCCTCACTGGTTTCAGTGAATCAGTACGGGAGCCAGATGATAGAAAAAGGCTGTCCTGTAAAGTTGTCCTGATGGTGAATTATCAAAATTTCGGAAAATCCTCAAGAAAAACATAGTTCACAAACCCAAGAAAGTGGAAACCAGCTGACAGAATGGCGTCCGGATTCCCCTCGTGATTCAAAGGCGCAGAGACAACACTGTTACATTTCACATACCAGGAAAAATCTTGAACTTCTGTTTGGTAACTGATTGGTAACTTAGTTCGCAGTCTGAGTAAAGTCAACATCCTTGCATGCATGTTTGTGTGTGTGTGTGTGTGTGTGAAATTCATTCTACACACTAACCTCCCACCTCTTCCCCTCCTTCTCCTCTCCTGTCATCTCCTTCACACACAACCTGCAGGTTATTTAGTTTTATTTTTACTTTATTTTTTCTTTTAAACATTTTTATATGAATCTTTCTGAGTTGTGGAACGAACCAGAGGAGTTTCCATTATTTCTTATGGGGAAATTCGCTTCGTGATAAAATGGCATCCAGGATTCCCCTCGCAATTTAAAGGCGCAGAGACAACATTTCAGAGATTAATTTCCTTAGGTGGCGTTATGCTTTTTGGCCACATGATGGCAGCGTTGGAAAAGTTGACAGATTTAGTCAACAAGATTGGTATGCTTCATACTGTATATTCGTGTCGTATTTTTTTCAAATGCACGAACAAAACCAACTGACCAAAAGTTTGGATATACCTACTCATTCAAAGAGTTTTCTTTCTTGTGTTCTTTAGCCCAAACGCGTCTCTTCTGCTTGTTGCCTGTCCTTAGCAGTGGTTTCCTAGCAGATCTTCTACCATGAAGGCCTGATTCACATAGTCTCCTCTTAACAGTTGTTCTAGAGACGTGTCTGCTGCTAGAACTCTGTGTGCCATTGACCTGCTCTCTGATCTGAGCTGCTGTTAACCTGCGATTTCTGAGGCTGGTGACTCGGATGAACTTATCCTCCGCAGCAGAGGCGACTCTCGGTCTTCCTTTCCTGGGCCGGTCCGCATGTCAGCCAGTTTCTTTGTAGCGCTTGATGGTTTTTGTGACTGCACTTGGGGACACTTTCAAAGTTTTTCCAATTTTTCGGACTGACTGACCATCATTTCTTAAAGTAATGATGCCACTCGTTTTTCTTTAATTAGCTGCTTTTTTCTTGTCATAATACAAATTCAAACTCTGTGAATGAGAAGGTGTGTCCAAATTTTTGGTCTGTACTGTACAGGCTTAACCCTGGAGACTTTTTTCATGGTCACATGTTACACAGACATCTGATTACACACATTTCTTACACAAATCTGTTTTTTGTGCAGCGTCTTTCTACAGCTGCACTAATGTCAAACACCTTCTGGCCAATCAAAATCTAGAATTTAGCATGATGATAGGAATACTAAATAATAACACAGCTTTAATAGTTTCATGATCATTATTAACCCTGCCGTATTTCAGTGTGTACAGTAAATAAGAATAAAAACTAATTATAATATCAGAGGTGGAAAGTAACAAATTACATTTACCCGGGTTACTGTAATTCAGTAGTTTTTTTTTTTTTGTGTACTCTTTACTAAGTATGTTTTATTTGAAGTATTGTACTTCATTACATTTGAAATCATATACAGAGTAAAAACTAATAATGAAAAATAATTTTAAAATAATGCAACAGGGAACGGAAAAAATTTTCTCCCCGGAAACCACTGCTAAATTGAGACGGACAAAAGAGATGCCGGTGTGTGCGTGAGAAGGAGAGAACGGAGTAGGAGCTCAGGTGTGCTGCTCACCCCCGAAACGCTCTATTCTTTTACTTAATATTCTAGGTAATTTTCTTTACTTTTACTTTATGTTTTGTATTATACTTTTGTGAAGCTGAAAGAGGCCAATAAAGGTTTTGTGCTGAACATTATTCTCGGCTCTGAGCTCTTTTTCCCCTCGGCTATCCGGCGTAAAGCGCCACACCATATTTAAGAGACCACTTTGATTTCAAGCACAAGACAGGCAACAGCTTTATGTAAATGTGTTCATTCAATAAAAAACAACTAGTTTGAGATTTATATCCGCTTGTCTTTTTTGAACTACACTAGAATCCCCCATTTCACCCTCGCTGTAAAAAAAAAAGTAACTCTGAACTTTTACTCTAAGTAAATTTTTAATGAGCTACTTTTTACTTTTACTTAAGTAGATTTTTATAATGGTAACTTTACTTGTACTTCAGTAAAATTTCACTGAAGTAACAGGACTTTTACTTGAGTACAAAAGTTTATTACTCTTTCCACCTTATAATATAAAACCACAGTGTCATTAAATTATTGGCACCCACCTGTAAAGTTGAGTCTGATGAGTTTCCCAAATTGAGTGTGTGTCGCGTCGATTCGACCTCCACAGTAATAAACTCCCAGATCTGTCTCTCTAACTCCAATAATCACTAAACTGACTGAACTGTTACTTTCTGTTACATCAAAGTGACTCTTGTTCACATTATATCGAAGAGAAAAGGTTTTCTTCAGCTTCCACTCCTCAGCAGATATCAGCAGCTTCACCTCATCAGATCTCAGTCGATACCACGATATCTCAGGATAATTAGTGATGTTACAGGGCAGGGTGATGTTCTCTCCAGGATGGACAGATCTGACGTCTGCTGAAGTGATCTCAAGGAGACACAGTGTAAAGAAAGCTGAAAGAACAGCACATAATCACTCGTCCAGCCTGAACACTACACACACTCTCACAGCTACAGGGATTTATTCATCATTTACACTTTACTATCTGTTTATTCACTAATGTGTGCATGAACTCACCAAAAAGTGTCTGTAGAAGAAATGTAGATCGGAGTTTGGCCATTTCACTCACACTCCCTCCAGCGTTCTGACAACAAGTGCTGCTGCTTCACACTCAGTAAAGGCCGGGTTTTAGCCACATGCTACAATTTAGTACAACCCAATGCTTTCTTCACCTCATATCCTAATGTGAAAGGACAGTGAGGTATATTCGTGGTGTTAACCACACACTCTGAACAGGACATCACACACAGCTCAGTAGAAACATGAGATCAAACCAAAACACAAACGCTTTTGATATTATTTCTAAAATGTTTTAAACAAAAACTGACCACAACTTTTAGATTAATTCTCAAATATCCATCTATTTTATGAAGCTCGTTGAAAGTCAGTGTACTAAATGTTGTGCTCAGGAGTAGACCGGATCACAGCTTCTCTGCTGATGGTGATGATTTGTGATGTTAAATATTTCCTGAGCCATCAGGAGACTCTTGTGTAGGTCACACAGGTCAAATCAGCAGTGTGCTGCAGGGCGACTTCCTGTAGAGAGACATACAGGGAGATTGTGTGTGTCATACCTTCTCATCTGAGTCACTGCTGATAACACACACATCTAGAAGAAACACAGAATTCAATCCACACAGAATTCAATACAATAACTGATATAAACAGCACACACACACACACACATACATACACACACACACACACACACACACACAACTAGATGTGTATTTTAGTAGTAGTAGGGTGGAAGGAAGAAGTTTTTTTAATTATTATTATTTTAAATGTTTAAATTGTATCTATTTTATTACTGATCTATAGTTCTGTTTATAATTTTAGAATGTCCATAAAACAAGTATTATTAAAAAATATATAGATACAGTAAGTCCCTGACTTACAAACATCTGAGAATTTCCACAGATATTAATGGACCGTGGTTCTACTTTTGGGTTCAATCACATTAATTAGACACATACTCTTGAGTCTTAGTGTTGCTTTGTATCATGAATGGGGTTAAATAAGGGAAAGTCAATCTAATAGTGATGGTGGATGGGTTTAAAGTTCTCCCCTGGGTTCCTGGAACAGAACACACCCATGCAGGGTGTGTTCATTTCTAATGGGCTTTTTGTCTTTCACTTTCGCCAGGCATCAGTGAGCTGTGGGAGCCCAGGACCCTGTTACAAGGTCCACTGTTGTCCAACTTACAGTTGACCATTTTTCCTGCTTCTGACACATACAACTTGACTGCTGTAGGGATGAACAGGCCCCCAAAGACAGCAATCAATTGATCACATTCCAGAACCCCTCTCCCGGCCTGCATGGTGCCATCCCAATAATCTTATCTGATCTTATCTTATCACCCTCCCTAACTCATACCACTGGCACTCTTGTTGACCCCCAGAGCACATACCCTTCAAAGAGCAAAGAGGCATACGGCAGAGACACTATTTTATAACAATCTTTAAAGTGTGCCAGTAGGACAAAATATATATACAGTGGAACCTTGGACTATGAATGTAATTTGTTCTGGAAGTGGGCTTGTATGTCAAAACACTCGTAAACAAAATCATATTTTCCCATTAGAAATAATGGAAACTCAAATTATTTGTTCCACAGCCCCAAAAAATAAATACATAAAAATGATTTTAAAAATATAAACTAAAAATAAAACAAATTAACCTGCACTTTACTTAAAAAAAAAAAAAAATCCTGACAGATAAGTGTTTCGGTTTGTGTTTGTGGGTGTGTGTAAAGCTAAAGTAAGAGGAGAGGAGGGATGAGTCCCTCCCCCCTCCCTCTACTAGTCCTACACAGTAACGCTTTCTTCTCTCTTATTTGTGTTTCACACATGCGCACACACAATGTAAACACTGTTTTATTGAGAAGATAAACAAAAAATCTCTCTAACAACACTCGAATGAGCGCAGACTAATGAAATCACTCCTGTAAAGTAAAAATAAAACAAATTAACCTGCACTTTACCTTTGAAAAGAATCGAGACAGAGCAGTGTTTCTGTGTAGAGCAGAGAGAGAGTGTGCGTGTGCGCGAAGACGAGAAAAGGAGGGGTATGTGTGAGTGTGTGTAAGTGTGAAGGCAGCAGGAGGAGGGGTGTGTGTGAAGAAGCACGCTGTCCAGTGACACGTGCGGACACAAAGTGCAGGCTGATGCAGAGAGAGAGAAAATGGATCTTTAACCTCTCCACATCTTTGCTTATCTTGCGGAACACTCGCAAACCACGTTACTCACAATCCGAGGTTCCACTGTACAGATCTGGCCATTAAGAACGCACGTTTCGAGAAAAGGCAGCTCGCGAGAAGCTGTGAAATGCCGTTCATTACCTGTAGGGGCAGGTCATGTTTCAATCTGAAGTATTGTATGTCTACTGAAGCCAAACATGTGTTCTCTCTCTTAGCCATTGACAGCAAGTGACAGAGCTCATAAACTTCATTTTCTTCATTTTCTTCTCTCCTGCAATACTCTCCTCTCTACTTATTTGACTGCGCTTTCTCCATTCAGTATTATTATCATTAATAGTAGTAGTGAAAATTACTGCTGATTAACTGTCTCTCTGCAGTAGTTAAAACAGTGGATTAATTTCATTTGGGGCATTTCTATCAGGCAATCTACTAAATAATAATAAATAGATAAAATTACCCAGCACTTTAACATTTAACCCAGCAGTTTTTAAAGTGTAACATAAAAAAATATTCCATTTGTAAAATAGCAATAGTGAAATCATAGGTTGTGTATAGTGATTAAAAACAATACAACAAAGCTTATGGTAAATAAATTCTCAGACTCAGGCTTGCTCAATGTCGACACATTTTTACGTTTGAATGAAGATATGTTGGCATATTCACGAATCAGGACATTCGCATAGTTAACATTAACTGAACAACAGGTCTTTACTTCATAAAACCTGTCCTTAAAAAGGAATATTTAGGCAAATACACTAAATATATTTCACTTAAATATTACAGATTAAAACAAGAAAAGAAGACGTGCTGAGCTTCAGTTCATACAAAAGGTCTAGGAAGGAAACGGTTGTCATTATTTTACAAAATCTGAACATATTCAGTAAAGATGTGAATTACACAAAGTATCTGTAACGATGTGGGTCGCGCAAGGGGCAGAGCTGCGCTTAAACTGTTCAGAACGGGCAGATCCACAGGCTGCTACACGCAGAGTTCTGAACAGCCACCGGCGCGGCCATTTATACACGCGGTTGCCAGACGGACAAAGCGCGCTGTTAAAAGACTGAGGTAAAGCCCAAGCCTCTGTCTGTCTAACTCTGGCGAGAGGGAGAGCGGCACGCAACAGTTCAGCGTGCGCGCTCAGTTTACTAGTGCAAAAACACCCCCCCCTCTCTCTCAAATAAATCCTCGGTAAGAGCATAAGCTTTAGTTTCCACTCTGTTTATTTTGTGTTTTCAGTTTCCGTTTGTTTCCGTTTAAGTTCTTAATTAATAATCCCACGCCATCTCCAAACGGAAAGGTCATTTTAAAAGTACAATTGCAAATAAATTACAAACTGCAGTATTAACTGCAGTATCAAACTGCAGTATAACAACAGTATTAGACACACATATATACTATGGTAGTATATACAATGAAAAAGCTATTTACACATGAGTGCTTAAATGTAAAGCAAACGCAATTATTAATTTATTGTGTATATTTAACTTCATTCAGCCGTTTAAGCCTACCAGCCCATTAGTACAACAAAGAATACGAAAGTTCGCCTAAAACAATATTGTCTCCCATGCTGAAGCAAACATGATTTTGTTTTAGTCTATTCGCTCAATACAACACGACAGTGCGCTCCGAAGTCAACACATGCAGAGTCCCAGTTACTGTAATCCCTCTTCTCACCTTTCATTCATGATAAGTTATCAAACCGGTTTCACTGATGAATTGGCAGAATTGAGGAGTTTAAAAAGAATGAACAAGACCGAGCAGACGTCTCTGCCTAAAATGTATTTCACCAATAAAACCATAAACATAAATAGAAACAAATAAAATGTTTAATGGTATCAATTAAATCAGATTTCATAGTTGGATTTGATACTTTGAGTGTAATTCATAAATTTACTGAATATATTCAGATTTTGTAAAATAACAAAACCCGTTTCCTTCCTGGACCTTTTGTCCGCATCACAATGAACTGAAGCTCAGCACGTCTACTTTCCTTGTTTTAATCTGTAATGTTTAAGTGAAATATATTTTGCGTATATGCTTAAATATTCCTTTTTATTTATGGTCTGGTGTAGTATGTTTGATCTGCATTATTGCAAGAGGCGATGACTTTCTGGGGGAGTATGTCTGCACCTTTTGTAAAGTGAAAGTACGAGCCGCGGGTTCACGCACGCCAATGAACAGCTTTATTTCAGTCATAAATCCACAATCACATTCCAGCTATTATTTCCAGCCGTGGTCAAATAATGGATGAAATAATTATTCAATGCTGGACACAAACAGCAAAATAGCCAGATGATTATTTTTTATAAAAAAGCCCAAAGTACTTCATGTTTATATTTGTTCATTCATGTCTTCTGATGGTGCTCGACGAATTTTTACGTTTTAACGAAGACATGTTGACATGTTCACGAATCAGAACATTCGCATAATTACTGTATATGTGCGTGCGTCTCATAGGTGTGTGTGCGCGCATTTCATATGTAGTTGTATGAGCAGTTAGTAGTATATATAGATATGTGACTGTTTCATATATGTGTATGCAAGTGTTTCACGTGTGTGTATATGTGTGTGTATTCATGAGTGAAGTTTGATTTAAGCCCTATACGGCTCATAATTTAGGGCATCTCTTTTCATCATTATGAACATAATATGAAGCACATATACGCACATTAATCATAAAATATTATTATTGTAAAACAAAATAAAATTCATGTTTGCTTCAGCATTGGACACAATATTGTTTTAGGCTAACTAATTATACACAATTCTTCGTTGTATTTCTTATCTTGGCAATATTTCTGAGGTGAAAGAATGCTATCCCAGTAATATTATCTACATGTGCTTCAAATGAAAGGCTGGGTTCTATAATCACATCGAGGTCTTTAACTGTTGGACTTGATGGAACAGAAAGGCCATCTAAAGTTACAGTGTGATCAGAAAGCTTACTTCTAGCTGCTTGTGGTCCTATGATTAGAACTTCTGTCTTATCAGCATTATGCAGAAGGAAGCTAATTAACATCCAGTCTCTTGTGTTCTGCACACATTGCTCAACTTTAGTAAGCTGTTTTTTTCTGGTTAACAATCAGCATAACAATGAAAACTAATACCATGTTTATGAATTATGTTGCCCAGAGGAAGCATGTAAAGAGAAAAAAAAGCAGTGGGCCTAAAACTGAACCCTGTGGAACACCAAACTCCACTTGAGAACATGCAGAATAATCACCATTTAAATCTACAAACTGATAACAATCAGTTAAACAGGATCTGATCCACAAGAGGGCCGTTCCCTTAATTCCTACTACATTTTCTAAGCTAGATATCTAGATACTCTATGTAGATATGAACATAGCCGCTGTGCTACTACCTTTTCCAGAATCTTAGAGATAAGAGATTTGATATTGGCCTGTAATTGGACAGCTGAGAGGGGTCGAGGCCGGGTTTTTTAATTAGTGGTTTAATGTCTGCTAATTTAAAGGATTTGGGAACATACCCACTGCTGAGAGGGTTAATTATTTTCAACAGGGATTATGTTATTCCTGGTACTATCTGCTTGAGAAGATGTGTTGGTATAGAATCTTTTTAAAGAAGAGATGAGTAAAATTAGTTCACTCTCTTCAAGGGGAAGAGTATAGAATAAAGTATTCTAGGTTCTGATCTGGTGTGGTTAGTTTGTCACCTGTATTACTTAAATTATCTAGTTTCAAAGCCTGAATTTTTTGCCTATTATTTATGATTTTGATATTGAAAAAGTTCATGAAGTCCTCACTACGGTATGTTGTTGAGGAGATTCCTGTAGTGGTCTTGTTTCTAGTTATTTTTACTATGGTATTAAATAAAAATCAAATATTATTTTTTAGTTATTTTCTATAAGAGTGGAGAGATACAATGATCTAGCAGGGAGCTTTTTCATAGCCCAGGATGCTCTCCTTCAATGCTATTTGAAATACTAACAACTTAGTTTGACGCCATTTGCATTCTAATTTTCGAGTGGTCTGTTTTAAAGTGCATGTGTGGCCATTATACCAGGGAACAAGTTACTTATTTCTAATCATTTTCCTTTTAACTAGAGCTGCATTATCTAAGGTACTCAGTAAAGGCTAAGTTTTAGTTTCTTAAACTAGTTGTTTTTAACTGAAGGAACACATTTGCATAATAAAGCTGTTGTCTTTTTTGTGCTTGAAAATCAAAGTGGTCACTTAAATATGGCGTTACGTCCCAGTCTAGGGTTGGGGCATACAGCAAAAGAATGGTTTAGGGTTCTATTTTAAACTGTATGGAAATGGTGGTATATGGCAGAAAGAAATAGATCCAGTCATTAACTGATGAAATAATGAGGGTTGTATTGCTTTACAAACACACACACACACACACACACACACACACACACACACACACACACACACACACACACACACACTTAATAGGAGGAGGATCAGATTCAGGGTGGACCCAGGCCAAAATAATAAACTAAATGGTATTTATATTTAGTAGCTAGATTATCTGCAAAAAAAAAAAAAAAAACTACAGGTTCCTTCCCTGAGTCCCTAAACCAAAAACAGTGAATAAATTCCCTCTTCCCAAAATAAATGGCAGCCATGCCCCTACTACTGAGTGCACAAACATACAGTAAAATTATGTACAAATATATACAAAGACCAAACAAACCAAAGGGGCAAAGCAATAATCAAAGTCAATGGGAGGCAAAAAGTCAAAACCAGAAAACACAACCAAATATCAAAACACCAAAATCACAATCTCTTTCCTCTTTCCCGCGTCTCTCTCCGGTTTATATATGGTAGCGCTGGTTGATGACGTCACTCTCAGGGCGGAAGCGACCGTGTGGAAGGTCAGGTAGATGCCGATGTGGGTGCAGTCAGAAAACCTGGAGTGGAGTCTGGAGCGGCGCGCGACCAGGACACGATACACACATGCGAGCGCAACCAAGCATTTATACAAAGCAGAATATTTTTATTATTTTTGCATTTGCATTCATTTGTTTCACTCAGTAGCGAATATGATTTTAAATGTTTTTACAATACTTCATGAATTACAATACTTAAATCAAAGTAAAATTACAGATTTTAAAAACTAATTTAATAAGTAGAAGTACACAAAAAAACTACTCAATTACAGTAACGCGAGTAAATGTAATTCGTTACTTTCCACCTCTGTATATTTTGTACCTCTTAATCATTTATACAGGAGTGAGAGACACTCAGCACATACGGAGTCTCTGCACTATAGTAAGATAGTAATATAGTAATATTACCTGAGACTCACTCACTCACTCACTCACTCATCATCTATACCGCTTAATCCTGTATTCAGGGTCACGGGGGGACTGGAGCCTATCCCAGGAGACTTAGGGCACAAGGCGGGGTACACCCTGGACAGGGTGCCAATCCATCACAGGGCACACACATACACACACTCATTCACACACTATGGCCAATTTGTGAATGCCAATTAACCTAACCTGCATGTCTTTGGACTGTGGGAGGAAACCGGAGTACCCGGAGGAAACCCACCAAGCACGTGGAGAACATGCAAACTCCATGCACACAGAGATGGGAATCGAGCCTGGTCGGGGATCAAACCCGGACCCTGGAGGTGCAAGGAGACAGTGCTAACCACTACACCACCGTGCCGCCTATTACCTGAGACTTTTTAACAAATTTAAATTCTATCATTTACTCCACAGTGTAGGACACAAATGGTATTACTTTTAAGGTGTGTGTACAGAACCAAATGGCTGCTTGAACGCTGCAAAAAAAAAATAAAGTGGTACTTATATGAAGAGATGACCCTAAAGCATGGAGACGAGGTGAGGTCTTACGGGAAAAAGGGTAATTTATTAAGGAAAATGGCGAAGGAAAGGGTTAAAGGAGGGAGGACGGAGAGAAAGGGAAGGAAAAAATGTGCACATGCAGGTCTGGTAAGCAGTGCCCCTCTGGCATGCGGAGGCTCCCATGATGGCAACCTCTCCCGCTGAACGCTAGCCAAGACCGGCCTATCCCAGCTCTCTCTGGGCGCGGCCACAGGCGGGAGACTCTCCTGGACATCCGTCGGCTAGGCGGGATCGGGGGCCTTAACGCAGTCCTCTCTGCGGCCTTTTTCTCTTCAGTGGCAGGGATGCGAAGGCGGGCTCTACACGGGAGTGAAGGTGCCGCAGGAGCTTGAGCACTTCGTTCTCCCGCTGTCCTCTCGCGGAGACCAAAGGGCAGCATTCCAGTCTCCTTTTAAAATCTTTGTGGTGTCGCTCGCGTGCCAATCTCTTTAATAAACTCCACCGCTTAGTAAAAGTCCCCGAGCTGCACTCCCCCCTGTGTTTTATAGCGCGGGGAGAAGCGCAGGATCATTAGCGGCGATGGCTCACAAGCCGTGCCCAATTCCACGGCCCCACTCTTTCACATACCTGCAGAAGGAGAGGCCGCCTAACTAGTGAGTGAGGAGCGATATTGATTTGGGCGCACGACCATCACAGGCACATGCCGTGACAAGTGTTTGTGATTTTTTAACACAGTTGGCAGATAGACGTGTTATTTTTATTACCCACATGTGAAAAAAAGTTGGTGATCAAATGGCTATCTGCTATCTTCACACTAACACACATTTTCCAGTAGCTGCTTGTTAGGCTTTTTTTTGACATACTTTATTGCAGGACAAGTTTTGACAGAAGTTATTTTTATGATAGTGTCATGATTTGCTAGAAAAGACGGATGCAGATGCAGGGTGCTGAACTTAGAAGGTTTTTATTTTCTTTTTTCTTTCTTAGCTGGCAAGAATCAGAGTTTTAAAAAAAATGTCAAACAAGAAACAAGGTAAATGGCGAACAAACAAACGCCCCTGGCTGGAGCTGCAGACGGGCTCACTGACGAAATCCTAGAGAATTCCCTGTCTCTTCGACTGGGTGAAAACAACATAAAACGCACAAAGTCTCTCCAGCATGAACTTGCCCGGGGATCATGTGATTGTCCCACTCTGTACAACGGCTCAGTCCTGAGGGAGACAAAACACATACACCAATCCCTTGATGATACAAACACACACAACCTGAATGACAACAACAGTGAACAGACAAAGGGCTACGGGGCCGGCTGGTATAAATAGTAAGGCACACGAGGAAGACACAGGTGAACTTGATCTAGTACTAATGTGAAACATATACACATGTACACACACTAGGGGGAGACAAAGTGGCGGCTCAGTAATCCAGTGAGCCAGATCTTATTCCCCGAGACTGTGGTGGCACAGGTGTTACAGATAGAAGTCACTTGCCAGACATATCGACATGTTTTATTTCAGGATTATGTTGATTATTTGACCTGATTATATGTTCATAGCAGTAAACACTATACACTTCCAAACTGTCTTTTTGTTTGTTTGTTTTGAACAGGATGTGCGGCTTTAGAAACGTTTATATGCAATTCAGTTATGCAAAGGTTTGCTCACTCTGGTTACATTTTATTAAATAAAAAAGTGCAGCAAACAAAACAAAACATTTTAATTAATTAATTAATTAGTTGATTGATTGATTGATTGATTGATTCATGTTACTGAACACTAACTTCATGTCTGATGTACTTTGAAAACAGAAAATCTAATTGTTGCATGTGCAAATATTTGCAGTATGGACTTCATGTATTATTTACCTTTTACATAATTATATCATTATTTCTCTCAAAAAATGTTTAATTCAAAATACATCGTGTGTCAAAGAAACACACTATATCGCCAAAAGTGTCCGCTTGCCTGCCTTCACATGGATATGAACATGAGTAACATCCAATTCTTAATCCATATGGTTTAATATGATGTTGGCCCCATCCCCTTGCAGTTATAACAGCTTCAACTCTTCTGGGAAGGCTTTCCACAAGGTTTAAGTGTGTGTTTATGGGAATTTTTAACCATTCTTCCAGAGGCGTATTTGTGAGGTCAAACACTGATGTTGGACGAGAAGGCGTGGCTCACAGTCTCTGCTTTAATTCATCCCAAAGGTGTTATATCAGGTTGAGGTCAGGACTCTGTGCAGGACAGTCAAGTTATTCCACACCAAACTCACTCATACATTTTTTTATGGACCTTGCGTTTTGCACTGGTGTGTGTGGGATGTTTTTCAGGAGTTGGGCTTGACTCCTTAGTTCCAGTGAAAGGAACTCTTAATGCTTCAGCATACCAAGACATTTTGGACAATTTCATGCTCCCAACTTTGTGGGAACAGACTATGGATCAAGAATTGGATGTTACTTTAGTTCATATGCATGCAAAGGCAGGCGAGTGAATACTTTTGGCAAAAGAGTGTAGATTGCTGCGTGTATATACATCAACATGCATTCCAATTTCACTTATACAGTGGAACCTCGGATTCCAAGTAACGCGGTATGCGAGTGTTCTGCAAGACGAGCAAGGATTTTGAATACATTTTGACTTGAAAAACGAACAAGTCTTGGTTTATGTAGTATCACGAGTATCATGTATCATGCATGCGCTTCTTGTTTTGACTCCGAGCGTGTCAGGGGCCGGCAGAGGGCGCGATGGATCCAAGTGCAGATTATGAGTCGATCACAGACAGGAAGTAGTGAGTGCTCGTGTATAGCTGAGCCAGAAGAGTGGTGATAATAAAAGCAAGACTTGAGTTTATCTCCGCGCTGCGGTGTGAGCAGGAGAAGTGTCGCTGGAATGCGGAAGCGCGCGGAGCCGGCGCGAGCGAGGCGCAATCCGATGTGTATGCCGGCGTGTGAAACCTGATCCTTGCGGTGAAGCGGGAGCATGCAGAGCCGACGCGGGAAGAGAGAGCTGTGTGAGCTCGGCGTGGAGCGAGGATAAATCGTGGTCGTAAACAGGCGAGGGTCTAAGCCGGGGAGTAGAGAGAAGGTCCGTGATCCAAGTTCGTGGTCGCTAACAGGTAAGCAGTC
>JAAGKR010005349.1:11750-51908 GCA_011419295.1 Clarias macrocephalus | reverse complement strand
ATAAATAATCATATATATATATATATATATATATATATATATATATATATATATATATTTTTATTATTATTACAAGCCTGTTTTATAATACTACTCGTAGTATTTTCATAACTTGCTTTGTTTTCCTTCACCAAAATTCACCATATCACGATCTGGCTTGCATCGTTGAAGACCTGCACCTGCGTGGTGTTCTCGCCAAGTTTCGCTGAAAATCGCAAAGAATTTCCATGAAAAAAAAAAAATAAGCGAAAGAAGAGTTAAGAAAACTCGAGGACTCAAGGCAGAGAAGCATGTAAAAAAAAAGTCCTCTCTGATGCACTGATGGTCTTTGCAACTCGCCCTATCAGGTGCAAAAACCACTGACAGGTTTCCACCCACTTGCAAGCAAAAAAAAAGCCCCTCGCGGCGCACCGAGGCTCCGCGGCACATCAACCGCTGACACGCGCTCCGGATCGTAACGCACTCCGCCTGCACGCGCAGTTTATCTCGGATAACACTCTAAATCTACATAAAAGACAAGTCTAACAGTCTAAGTCTCATTTATATAAATATACATATTCATATTTAATTTCGCCACAACTAGTAGCCCATCTCCGAACCCCCTTTTTCTTTTTGACCTCGACAACCACCGAACACGGAAAGTTACCCACTAACCCATGCTGAGGTGGACTTTACCGACAGGTACGAGCGGAATTGAACTTCTTCTGAATACCGGACCGACACTCCCTAAGCGTGAAAAAAAAAAGCGTCTGTGGAATTTGCAGTGAGCGCGGAAGAGACACATCCCGCGTGCAAATTGAATCTTTCCGCGCTCGGAGCGAGAGAACGGCGTGCGCGCGCAGCGGAGCCAAACCGCAAGGCGTGCGGGAATCAGGAACGGGGAAAACCGACGGAGATACGACCGGTTGTTACCATTCAGACCCTGCACATTGAGGAAGAAGAGCCTGATGTGGCTCCCAGCGGCACAGTTTTACTGCACTGATCTCTCGTGTCACTGGGAGCGCGAGTCTCCCCCGGGATTTTGCGCGTGAGGCCTCGGCGCTGTGTTTAGACTGGACCGGCGAGTGCTGGAAACAGGTGGATCCGACCAAGATGTCCGTGCTGCCTTCAAGGTTTAGCTACGTGTAAGAAAGCTGTTTTCATTCACGAATCCCAGCATTCTTGCCAATAGAAGTCGCTCAAAGCCAGATGTGAGAGTGTTGTGCTGATGGGCTTTTTTATTTCGTCTAATTCGTTGTGATTTACTCCTCCTTTTTTCTTTCCGTCCTTTTTTCCCCTCTCTCTGTCTTTCTCCAGGTGTTTACATTTTCTGGTCCTCTACTTCCAGTTACAGGTAGGTCTGACTGATCATAAAACTGTACCAGATTTACACTTACACGAATGCTATTAAAATGTATAATAAAAATGTATATTAAAAATATTCATATACAGATAGAGAAATCAGTTTCAAAAACTGATATAGATTAGGATTCCAAATTTGAAAAGAACTAATTTTCAAGTTTGGAAATGAAACATTTTAATGAAATGTTTGTATAAAATCATGGAAACTATAGGGATGTGTTGCACTAAACAGCTTAAAAAGATCAACCACATCTGGAGATATCAAAAACAACTGGGATTTGTTAATAATTATGGACATCAAACTGACAAGAATGTTACAGATTACAAGCAGATATTTCAGTTCATTATGTAGTTAATCAGTAATGCAAAATACAAAATCATATGATTGCGCAATAATGTATGCCACACTAAAATATACTGTCAACAATACTCTTTTAGTATTTATTTATTTATTTATTTATTTATTTAACATTGTATCAGTCTTTAAAGATTTTTATTCAGTCTAAAGACAGAAACAATATGAATCTAAATTCTCTATTCCAAACAATTAAACTAAATTAAAATTGAATAATTCTATAACAAAGCTACTAAATTGCTAAAAATTTTAAACAGATTTTTAAATATTTCAGAAATATTTAGTTTGTGCATATTTCAAGTGAAATACATACAAACCTTTTTTGTTACTTCTGGATAGGCTAATGCAATGATTATAAAATCTTGTATTAACATGTCATACCAACAGCAGGCATCTACAAATACACCCTCAATTAACGAACAAAAGCAGTTTATATTAAGTAGATAGAACTAAAGCGGGTTATACAATCCTGCACGCTAAGCTTTATTCCCAAACTGTTGGTGCAAACAAGACCATAGTGCAGGCTGTCTGATTCCTCAGCGTTTTGTGTCAGTAATTACAATACTAGTGCTTTAATTGCAGGTCACACATGCAAGCGTATAAATGCTTCCTGTTTTTTTTTTCTCTCCCTCATTTCGTCACTCAGTATTTTATAATGGGTTTGGTCCTTTTCTTCTTTGAGGAAATGCTGGGAAATCAATGGTGTGATAAGTCTATAAGAGCAGGGCTGAAGTGGCAGTGCATTGATGCGTTGTTTCCTGAGCTACGGAGGAGAATGGTGTCTGCAGATAGGGCCCTATCGGACATGCAAGAGTGCACAGCTTCTTAGCAAGGATGGTGCCGATCTTTTGAAGTCCAAATGATATCCATTTGCTAGGATGGCTTTGAAGGGAGACAGGCAGCATGATAAAAATGTTTTGCATAGGCATGTCCCGTTTTCCTGCTTGCGCTGAGATGCAACTGTCTGCCAAACACACCTCAATGTTTGACTAGAGATGGAGAGATTTCAGAGCAAATCCCTCAAAGGAGAGGTTTGTGTGTGTGTGTGTGTGTGTGTGTGTGTGTGTGTGTGTGTGTGTGTGTCTGTGTTTTCCCTCATATACATAGTGTGTGTGGGCTTTCTATCAAGACAGAACTGCTCTAGAAAAGAAGTCGACCGTCTTTGTGTGACAAACTTTAACTGTCTAAAAAGATTCACAATGTAAAACCTTTGTGTAAATTTATGCTACCAATTAGTATGACATAAATTGGATAAATTTGATATTTATTATTATTTTTTTATTATGAATAATTCATAAATACTTTCTGTTTATATTAAAGGTTTATTATGTGAGATTCAAAAGGCCGACATTTTCTATAATGCTATTATTAACTGATTATTGCTTTGCAAATGTCTGTGCAAGTGTTGTGTGTTTAATTATTGTTTGATTAGGTCAATCAATCAATTGAATGGATAATTTAGTGCAAAGTTTTTGGTGGTAAATGCAATAAACTGTGCCTTAGATGCCATGCGTTACATTTCAAGAGTTTTGAACGAGCCCATGCATCTCACAGTCCAGTGAACACACAGCTTAGTGGAAGCGCGTTGTTTCTCATCTCAGTGTTGAAGATTTGTTCTGCCATGAGTGCATTTCCCCTCACACACTCTAAATGTCATTAATTTGCTGAGGTTAAAATAACAGCGAGTCAGAGTATGTAATGTGTATATAATTAGCCACCTGAGAGCAGCCACATAAAAGCCCATTACTGGGTAATTACCACTCATACAGCTGAGGAGAGCAGCCTTGGCTTGGGCTTAGATTCCAGGGGTTCTCAAAGTATACGTTTTCCTCATATGGAGGGATGGCAGGAAAGGAGTGCAGAAGAGAATTGGGGAGAAAAGTTAAGGAGGATAACAGATAAAAGATTGGCTAGGAATATATATATTTTTTGGAGAAAGCCTCAGGTAACTGGCACAGTGAATAAAATATGTGAATGAAAATGAATGCTGGGTATTGAAAGATCCCTAAGGTTGTATAGTTTTATATTTGTGCGTGCATGTGTCTGTGTGTGAGTACACATATCTCGCTGCAGATGTGTCTGCGTAAATGTCTGTTAGCATGTCTGCAGATGTGTGTGTCTGCATGTGTGTGATTTATGAGGGTAATTCTGACCTCAGGCAGATATTTGTTTGATGACAGAGAAACAGGTCCTGATTCTTCAGGTGGATAATTGCTAGTGGCTTGCTATTGGAAATGGAATACTTGTTTTCTCGGTTTAGCTCCAGGCACATAGTATTCAGCTGCCTTACTCGAAGAGATGAAAAGAGAACACTAACCTGAAATCATGCTTTGTCTTTCTGAAGGCTACGCAGATTGGCTAAAACTGCCTGTAATCTTGAACATTCTTTTAAAAGTTTTGATCTTCAAAATGACTTTTGAACAAAATGTCCAGACAGAAAAAAAAGGGAAATTAGAACAATTTCTATCAACTAACATATCTTGTAATGATATCCAGCCTCTCAACACTTTAGTGTATAAAGGTTTCGTCACACACTCTGACCCTCTGCTTTTCTGTGTCTAGGAGTCACATCAGAGTTCTGCCGACTTCCGGTTCTACATTGAGAATCACACACGTGATGACGTGAGTCGGAAACAGGTGCGGATATACCAGCTGTACAGTCGGACGACAGGGAAGCATGTACAGATCCTTGGCAAGAAGATCAATGCTAACGGAGACGATGGGGGCAAGTACGGTACGGGAGCATTCCTGTGCTCTTTCGCGACTTTAGAAAGATCTAATAGCCTTAGACCAAACACACGCGCACACACATAAAATATCCCTGTGTTCTTGACATCTTTACATCCTAGAAGTTGAATTGGTTGCTCAATTTACTGAGCAGCATTACTCCGCATAGCATTGTCTGCTCATGTCCTGGAAGCAATTTGCGCCCGTTTTTGATCACTGATCATGGGTTTAGATCTTACTGATGACAATAGAAGCTTCGAAGTGGTCTACATATTTGACAAATTTGTAGTTTTTTCCTGGGAAAGTGTGTGAGGGGGTGGTGGTTGAGGGGTGTTTTGTTGGATGTGGGTAGACATAAGCGCAGTAAATACTGAACTAAGCTGTGCTGAGTGATACGAGTGTGTTTACATCCGAGCCCATTTTTGACCGTGTCAGCCAGAGGCTTGCTCGGTGCCGTTGTAGTAACTCCCCAACGTGCACACAGCTTAAGCTGTTCTGTTACACTGGTGGACTGGCCTTTGCCTGCTTTGCATGTTCAGTGCCTCTACATAGCGGCAACCCGCACTTGGTGGCGGTTTGGAAAAAGGCTAGAGCACAGCATCCTGCTTTGTTCAGGCAGTCAAACCGGTGTTAGGTTTGGAGTGTGAGCTGTACAGCATTGTGAGTGAAGCTCAGACATAAAGGTCATTCTGTCCCTGTGTGAGCAGGATTGTACGCAGATCCAGGTAAATCCCCACACCTGGCACCTGAGAGCTTGCCTGCCTCTCAGCAATACAAAGACACGGCACTAATTCAATACGCCAGCTTAGTGTTCTAATAATCAGTTCACAAAGGATAATAGTTCACTACTTACTACTAGTACAGACTTTTTAGTTTTTTTCTAATGCCAACTAATTTCAGTTATGTTCTGTATGTACACAGAACATGTCTAAGACAAAGCGTTTGTGACAAATGCAACCGTTGCAACATTTTCCTGCAGAAACCTTGCTTCATGCTTTGCTCTGGCAAACATGTGAAACAGATGTATGGCCCTGAGAACAAGAAGTATGTCAGACATATTTAAAAGAAAATGCCTTGAGCAAGCATTTGCTTGTTACAGAGGAGGAACTTCTTAAGAAGTCTAGGCATATGTCATATCTATAATTTAAAATAAAAAGTCCAGGGAAACAGGTGTACGACTCCCCGTGCACTCTATACCCCCTGCATCCATTATGAAGGTTGTTGCTTATTCTCTTTTTTTTTTTTACTCTGCTGTTTTAGCAGTGGATTTGTGAAGTCATCTCCTTATCCAAGGTAAAGGGCTATTTCTCTTGCTCCTGCACAAATCTCAAGTGCTCTGCCTGAACTGGTTCCCCTGCTTGTTGTACTATGAGTTGCTTTTAAAAGGGACAATTTTCGCATTGCCCTCAGAGCCCCCTGCCTTTGAGCTCCACTGAATAGCTCTGTGTGTTAAGCAAATGGATCATCTTAACTTTTTGATTGAGTGAGCAGGGACTAAAGGCGACTGGAAACCCAATCCCCAGGGATCTTAACTGCTCCAAGAGGTTTGGCAGATAGCTCCCCCTGGGAGGGGTGAGCCTGAACAAAGGTGCCCAAACACTGAGAGGGTGAGAGAGCGAGCAAGAGAGAGAGTGTGTTCAGGGTGGTCATGGGAGCGATTCTCACCATTTGTGTGTGTGTGCTATTGATCAATCTTTATATATTTTTTCACAAACCACATTTTTTCCCCAATAATGGAGTGATCAAATATGTTCGTACTAAAACACCCCCTAACTGTACAGATAAACATGTATGTAACTGGCACGTTCTTGTTAGATGGGCACGTTTCTTCAATAGTGTCTTCATGGCATTAATGTTAATATGTTTATTTATTTATTTTTTATTTCAGCGCTCCTTGTTGTTGAGACAGAGACGTTTGGGAGTCATGTCCGGATAAAAGGAAATGAAAGTGGCTACTATATCTGCATGAACAAGAATGGAAAAATCGTTGGCAAGGTACGATTTCCATCAGTTATATTATTATATATATATTATTATAAATTATGGCTCCTGAGTTAAGATTCAGGAGCCATAATATATCTTTCTCAAAGTAGATAGCAAAATTATACTAGTGTAAATATGTGAAAACAGGTTTATTTTCTCCAGTTTGAGGCTAACTGACTAAACAGTTTGTCATCTACAGTTTGACAGAGAAACGGATGCTAGCAGTTACCGGCCTCGTTAAGAGCCAACCAAAAGCTCTTTTGCTATGTGATCACTAGGAGGTGTCACACAGAGTAGCTTAATGATGTATGTATGTCATACATGAGGCCACTCAGTCACAACATTCCCTTCTTAATGAGTCAAAATTAAACATTTATCCTAAAATTTTCTTCTAATTGTCATACATGGGGTCAGCAAGTTGGTGGATTATTTATTATTATTATTCTTTCTAAATTATGAAAAACAGTGACGGTGGCTTTCATTTCATATTGCTGTACTGTAAAGCTGATGACATGTATTTTCAAAAGACCCAAACAGCTGCAATTCTGGCAAAGGAGTGAGCCAACGTTTTATGTTTCACAGATGTCTGGTTAAATCAAAGTGGGTGCTTGAGTCTAGTGAAAAAGTATCAGATATGCACATTCGAGATAGAAAGGGCAACACCCCATTCATTTAGTCTTCGTTTTCTGCCCTGCTTGATGCTAACACTAGACATGAACAGTTACATTTCCAGTCTATCCCCCCCCCCCCCCCCCTTTAACGTTTACCCCTAATACCTTTCTATTCCAGATAGCTTTAATACCGCACACGAGAACTCAGCTGACAGGTTTGGGAGAGTTGCTCAACAGGTGGGCTTCATCTGACATGTTATTTTCTCTCCCCTGCAGCTCAATGGGAGTAACCCAGAGTGTGTGTTCGTGGAGGAGTTCTTGGAAAACAACTACACGGCATTAGTGTCTGCCAAGTACAAAGGCTGGTACCTGGGCTTCAACCGCCGCGGCCGGCCCAAAAAAGGCTCACGGACCACACAGACACAGCAGGAAGTGCATTTCATGAAACGCGACCCTAAGGGCAAGGTGGACCCTAAGGAGGAGTTCCGTTTCACCACTGTAACGAAACGGACGCGTAGGGCACGGCGCTTACGGCCAAACCACAAAACAAACTGAAGTGACACGGACCAAACATGCACTCTTCCTTTATAGACATCTCAAATGTTTTGCCTTAAAAACATTAAGGTTTTTGTGATTCAGCAGCAGGAGACGAAAACCGAAAGATGGCTGCAAGACAAAAAAGACAAAAACCTTAAAAAAGTTCAAAGATATTTTATTTTTATATTTTCAGATCTTTGAGTATCTCTTAGGTGTTGAATGTCTCTGGGTCATCATTAATGTTATATTGTGTCTGTTACTTTCTGTTATTTATATTGGATAAACTGTGGATGACAAAAAAGGAACTGTGTTCTCCCACTTTGACGAGTTTACAGCAGCAGGCATCCTGTTGAAAAGGAGATATTTGACTTCCCAAGGAAAAAAAAAAACTTCTATATTTAGTTTTGAATTGTCCTAAACAACACAGATCTGTTTTTTCCCCCCTGACCGGAATGCAAGACGAAAGATCATTTACATGCAAGAGGACCATGATAACAGGGGCACATGACAGGACTCTGTACCATCTTCATCAGAAGACAACACTAGCTTTGAGTGCAATATTTTGAAGGGTCCTCCGTGAAGCATCTCATCGCCTTTGTTTCTGCTCAATGATTTTTCTGTGAGAAGTCTGAGTGTTCTCTCTAGGCCTGTATGTGGGTGAAGTGTGCTTAATCACACCCAGCAATTGTATGGTTCCTTTTACATTTTTGTGCAACCTGTGATTCAGCAGAGCACAACATGCTTTGACTAGCCAGGCATCAGCATCTGCTATGGCGGTAGTGCTTGTTAAAACAAATGGAGAAAAGCTTAGAGTTTGAATTGACGATCTGATGAGAACGTTTTGACCTTTCTTTACAAGAATTAACTGTAGCGGGCCTGATCTCAGACAGTAGCACACACACATATGTACTTTTTTATTTTCAGGTGTTACAGAAATTCATAGAACTATACGGTCAATTTTGAAGAATTATCACAAAATCAGTTATAACGTCGATGGTCATTTATTCCCCTGCCAATTTACAGTAATGTGCTCTTCTCGGAGCATGTCAAAGGTCATCTCATTTCTGTCACTCTATAGGACTTCCTACCAGATTTCACCGTGCTGCAGATTTTCGTTTGTAAACTTCTTCTACTATGGTTTAGACATCATTGTGCTATGTATGTACTTATGCCCACTAAGGCTTTATACCTGAACATTCTGAACTGAGCTACCACAGGGATGGTGGAGCACCTTTCATTAACTCACCCGTGCTAAGGTTTGCCCTTCATATGTCGCTGTAGTGTAAACAAATCTATATACTCCTTTGTCACATGACAGGTTTTGTAAGAGATACTACTAACAAACATGACACATGTATGGATAAAAAAAAAAGCGTATACAAAAATAATAATTTTATGACTATTATAAAAAAATATTTATTGCCTTTCTCTGTAAATACAACCTGATGAATTTATTTGACCTCTTAATAAAAATATGAACTATATTAAAAAGGAAAAAAGGAAAATGAATTGTTGTGTTTTTTTAAATCTCAGATGTTTCAATACTAAAGTCTAGTACATTATTAATTCTGCCTAGATCCAATTCATTTCCAGATTTGTAAAATCCTCTGAACGTTTTAACCTTCATCCGTATGCACATGTCCCTTATTTTTCTGAGACTCACATTTTTCCAACTACATGTTTTGCTCTCCCATATGTCAGTAGACAAAAAGAAAAAAAAAAATCAGGATGTTCATTTATGGTCACAGTAGATTTCATCCCAGAAATAGGCTGCATACACTTCTCATCCTTCGAAGAGGCTATATGGACAGGACACTTTTTTTGTCATCTGAGTTGTTAACAGGCTATGAAAAGGTGAATTGCACTTCAGAAATGAGCAACAGGGTCCAGGAAATGTGTCATAATTAAGTTATGAGGCACATAAAGACAGCTAAGAGATTCTCAGACAACATGAGAATTCAAGGATCGTTTAGACTCAAGGTTATGTCAACAGATTCCCTCCTCGCTTTTACATATTGCCTCTTTTTATGAAATCAATTAGAACCAGAGGGAGTAGAGGAATGTTCAAAGAGAATGTTCGGAAAGGTATTAAGGTTAATGGAACTATTCCTTTTCCAAATGGATTTTCAAATCTTCTGGTATGAAATCTTGTTCTGGAAGACATTACTTTTGTGGAAGACAGTACCCTCATTAGACTGACTACATTAGCCTCGAGAGAAACACTCATTTTTTTTCCTCTAGATTTCAATGTGTCAATACCTGACATTAGCACACATGCTCGCGCATTGCACTTTTCACGTTCGGGTCACACTGAAAACGCTGCAGTTCAATGTCTGGGACTTTTACGTATTTATTTCTGTTTGTAATCTTTTTCACTCTATTCCTCTTACACTTAGTGACTTCTTTTTGGCAGGTCTATTTGAGCTGTTTCTTTAAAGGAGGAGGAGAAGGAATGCAGGATAGCATGTCTTATAATGTTGTATTCAGGAATGGTGTTTACAGTAGCAGTCAGCCTGAAAGATGGCCGTTTTGAGTAAAAAATGCCTTTTGTTTAACTTCGCACTGATGTTATCAGATCTAGTGCTATATAGCCACCTACGACGGGCAAAGCCTGTAGGACATGGTCTGATTTAAATGTCCAACAAGCGCTCAATCTTTCTTTTTGTATCTGCATTTTTCATTCTTTCTTGAGGTGGAAAGTAGACTGATCTGTAGTATGTAGCCTTCATTACTCAAAAAAGACAGCTGGAAAAATATCCCATCATTTTCACACAGACAGCTGTCTGGACATTGCAGTTTTAAAGAAACACTCAGAGTGTGTTCTCTTTCTAGCAAATGCATTTTTTGTCTAGCACATTTTTGATGAGACAGGGTGGAAAGGAGGGCCCATGCAAATGCTGATAAGAGAGAGAGAGAAGAGAGAGAGAGAGAGAGAGAGAGAGAGAGAGAGAGAGAGAGAGAGAAGTATTACCAGTGCTGTAAAATGTGTACACATCACCAGGATCTCATGGCACCAGTCTATCGAGATCAGGATCAGATTAACCTCATACTTTAAACACAAGTAAAAAAGAGTCTGTTACAGACATGCTTTTTTGTCTTAGGGATAAGACGCAACCTTAAATGTATCTGATAGCCTGAAGAAAGTTGAATACAGACTTTTTAAGATCCAGACATCTGAAAATTAAAGAACAGAGAGCATTCAGTGCAGGGATCCCGCCAGCACCTCTCCTCTTGCTTAACCTTTGATCAGTGGAGGATGGCCCTGGAACAGACCCAGTATGCTGAAATGAAACATAACATCCCTCTGTGGCACTCCTCCCATTCAGGATGATAGGTCTGTGAACTCACTACTGCCGACGGATGGCTATTCATAGGCGAAAGGAGGTTCTGACTCCACTACAGGAGGTTAGAATAGTGAAAGGTTGCGCAGGGACCCAGCTTTGAGCGGACTGTCTTGGTGTATTGTGTGTATTTTTAGAACAAAGTGCAGTTAAGTGCTGCTTTTTGGGAAACTCATAAAAAATAAAAAATAAAAAATAAATAAAATTTTCCACTGGTCCAAAGTAAACGAATTAACACTTGTTTTCTCTGTGGAATGACAGGCAGAAAATAAGTGTGTATAATAGGCCAGTGGTCACTGTCTTGCTGAAGTGTTCAGTGGCTCTGTCAGCAGTGGAACGAGTGACAGATGGACACAAGCCCACTGAAATGCACTCTTCAGCAACCACATATTTAATGAAAGGCCATGTCAACAGAAATCTGGTGGTCCAGCCATTCCCTACACAGAACAACTTTGTCTGCTTAAATATTACTTAACTCCTTCTTGAGGTTGTGAGGTGCAAGAAACATGTGGAACTAAAATAAGGGTTGACCAATAATATGATCTTAACTGTCACCGCTCACTGTGCGGTGCTTTTTTCCCCCCAAAGCACAGACACCACAAGCGTTCGTCTCCCCAGTGAAATGAGCAACCGCATGCATCTGCTCCGTTTTTACTCTGGGACATACAAAAGTCATTTTATGATTCATGTATAGCTGAGGGTTGTTTTTATATCCCTGCTCTATGTTCCAGGACCATAACATAACACAATAGTTTAAAATGCACAAATTAAGAGTGAGATGATACAGGTTCAACTTAGGAGACTGAAAAGATGTATACAGGATTCTTTATGCATGTTACTGTTATACTTTCTTTAAATGCTTAATGGATTTCCATACATGCTCAGATCTGGTACCAACAGTCTCTATTTTGTTATAGTCTATGTGCCACTAAGTCACATGATATGTGGCACTTTATACACAAAAACACAAAAACCCTGTTCTGATAATTAGATTGAATCAATATTTTGACAGTTTAACTTATTATGAAATGCCCCAAGTATTAAAATATATAAAGAATTGTGTGGCGTCCATGAACATAAAGCCTTGGTAGGATGCGTGGGTAGGTAGGGCATCTTGATAATAGGAATTCTGTACAGCAGAATGTCCTACGCGTTGCTTTTTCCCATTTTCTCACAAAACCTACAGTTTAAAATGGACTAAAACTATTGCTTCTCTTGATCACTATTTGGTCCAGTTTTTGTAAAGAACCTTGGTAAGTAAATGGTAATAAGTGGATTGGTAAGAAAATGTAATAAATAATATTGATTTATATTTTGGCACGGTTTGGATCCATTAGTCTGCCTAGAGAGGCGCATCAAATGAATGGAAATGAATACAGAAATTCTAAAAGATAACATTTCTCCCATGAAGGAAAATTTTTATCCTGATGGGATAATGGGAATTTCTGTGTTCATTTCCATTCATTTGACGCATTTCCCTAGGCAGACTAGTGAATCCAAACCATGCCAGGAAATAACACCCAAAACATTGCCTCCTTTCTTCATCAAAAATACAGTATGGTGAAATATGACCTGACCATTCAACTTTTCCCCACATTATTGTGCCTTCCAGGATGATTCAGCTCCCATATAATCAACATAGGCAATATTGTTTGCATTTCAAATTGTGAGCAGGAATATGTCACTCAGTACTTCTGTTCACTTTTTGGGATAAGTCATTTTGACAGATCTGTGTCTACATTTAGCAAAGTTTTATAATTTCTGTTTGTGTTAATGCATTAACCTATATACATGTTGTTGAGTGTCCTTCCTTATGTATTTCATATATTTAAAACTGTGAACCAAAAGTGAGTCAATCACAGCCCCTGCTTGCTTTATTGTATGCCTTTATTCCCCCCCATTTTTTATGTATTAATGGCAGCATGCAAACATAAGCCAGATAGTGGCTAATTTATGTGAATTACTGTGGGATTTTCTGTAATGTAGGCACTTTTTAAAGAAAGATTAAAAATGAGTATGAGTATGGAAATGAGTATGCGGTGCCA
Organism: Clarias macrocephalus; assembly: GCA_011419295.1. NCBI lineage: Eukaryota > Metazoa > Chordata > Actinopteri > Siluriformes > Clariidae > Clarias > Clarias macrocephalus. The sequence goes on along the minus strand of JAAGKR010005349.1, from coordinate 38,968 downwards.
CTTTTTATGTATTTGTAACCTGAAAGTTATTTATTCATTTTTCTATTAAATTATGTACACCCTTTCTTGAAACACTAACACTAACTTTTTCGCTAACTGAAAAAAAAATCACTTCGAAATGACGGTTCTGTAACTGTTTTTAAATTTTTTATATTTTTATAAATATAATATACATCTACTGCATATAACCACTTCATGTTGATACAGACAAGGTCTTTTGATGTTGCAAGGAAGGACAGGAGACACCAGAAATTACCAGCTTTGTCTGTCATAAAAAGTAATTAGCTTTTTCTAGCATTGTGATGTAAATTTGTTCAGGGCCTCTTGCAAATGCATCTTCACTTCACCAAGGTTACATGTAATAGACTTCTCAACAGAATTCTGCAACATCCTGGCATGACCATACAAGGCCTTCTTGAGTTATTTTGTATGTATGGTTGTGGTTGTTGTCCCCAGATTAATTTTCATAGTTTTGGTCTATTCTAGGTGTTTTCTTGTGCACACACTATTTCTATGGCATAAAACGTATTCTAAGAACCTGTTTGCCATACTTACAGACCCATTTAAGAAAGTGCTGCTCCTAAAACTAATTTCATTTATTTAAATTCCATTCTATTACTATTATTAATCAAATAATTAATTGTATCACATTTATGTAGTGAATATTGGCATGCATAGAATATTGTACCTATATCAAACTCACATCACTCACTTGAGGCAATATTACAAAATAAATTTGTCATAATAAATAAATAAATAAATAAATAAATAAATAAATAAAAGCTCATAACTGTGTGTAGATCATTCATTCCTTTGTTCTCTGGTTATGTGTCGAGGCAGCACATAATTTTGATATTAACTCAGTTATGAATGCGCAAGTCAAGTTGAATACAACCCATAGTGAGCCAGCCAGGAGTATAAAAATATAGATATTTTAATAAATCAAATACCAAATCTTAATGTACAATCTTCACTTACCTTATATAATAAGACATACTTAACTACGGATATAGGCCAGAAGGTTGATAGCAAAGATGAGCTCATCTTTAATTACCACAAAAACTAGATAATTTAATCTATTTTTTATAAATATGTTTTCTACTGTATTATTTATTAACATTTGTTGAAAAGTATATTAAAAGAAATATGAGGTCCCAAGTACTTTCAAGTTAAAATTCCAAACCATTCTCCATAATGGAAGCAATAACTGTACAGTACCTTATTTTCACCCCAGTAAGAAAAGTGGATTAGGCTAATTGATGTTTCCGAACTGCCTGTAGTGTATGAATGAATGTGCGAGTGTGTGGATGTGTGAGTGCCCTCTGATGGATCGTGCCCTAAGTCTCCTCGGATAGGCTCCAGGCCATTTGTGACCCTGTATACAGGATAAAGCAGTATAGACAATGAGTAAAAATCCCATCTCAGACAGTCTCAGACAACTCATGAACCTCTGAACACAGCAAGAAATGTAATAAAGCCCATACAGTGGAATTGACCAAGCAGTCTAAATATCGATGTACACAATTTTGGTGTTAACTTAAATGTACATATTATCCTCTTATGCTATACATCCTGTGTTTTGTTTTCATCCTCCCACATACAGCAAGCTGGCCAATTTAACACAATCAGCACTGTCCTACTCTCTAACTCTCCATCTACTGTTCTGCCTCAGGTGCACATACATGCATGAGATTGTTGTTTGTAATGCTGTTAGCATTTCTCTCTCACTGTATGATGGTAGAGCATGAATGGGGCTGGAAGGTGATATTCACAACTTGATGGAGGGTTGCAATGGCCAATCTTTTGGAATCAGGAGAAATTGTGAGCCTCAAGGTAACGCTGTCGTGCAGTCTTCACACACTTTTTATGAGCTCATACATATGTGGTAAGTGTACCAGGGCCACCTTGTTTATACTCTGAAAGTCATTCCAGAAGTGCTAAGATCTATCTGCTTTGGCATTATTTCAAAGAGGCTGGAACAAGGGCTTGTGAATTCCTCAGTTGCATCCAACATTAATAATGTGTTTACCTTCTCTGTAGCCTGTACTTATGCATCAAAAATAACAGGGCCACTGTCCAGGTGGTGTTTCTTTAAATATAATACGAAGTTTACTCAGGATTAGTCCATAGTTGTAAAGCATCCGAATGATTTGATACAGTAACTAACAAAACCAAACACTCAAAGCAGCAAGAACACTTTTAAAACTGTTGTTCATATACACAGTGGTGGCCAGAAGTATTGAGACATAATGGGAATTCAATGTTTTAATGACATTGCCAAAAATAAATTGATGACAATCAAGATTTTATATATTTTATGCAATACATAATCCATATTTAGTATAAAGTCCTTTATTCCCAATTATACCAAAGCTAGGGGTGGAGGGTTACTTGATACCACGGCAAATTATGCATTAAGATTGGGAAATTGTTTGAAATGTCTCTCTTAAAAATTAATATCAGCCATGGCTTCTCATTTCAGTGTTCTAACTTTAAGCATGCTGATCTGATGATCTTTCCATTTGCCTAGAAAGAATAATGATAAATGATCATTTGTTCCTCAAAAGAACATAACTACATATCTGTTAATGTAACAATAATTGATACTAGTATTGTTTCACAGGTCATAACTAAGAAACAGTTGACTTGTCAGGAGACAAAATATAATCAGCTTCCATTGTGCACTTGCAATGACTTTGCAATGCCTGCTGTTAGGAATTCATATATATTATTACAATCCCTGTGAGAGTAGTGATTACACACCTGAGTGTGATGCCATTTCATCAGGTTTATAAGCACAGGTGTGCAGATTACCTGTATGCTGTGTGGCAGTGAGGTACACCACACGAAGGTGTAATGTTGGGAGACACCTGCCTATACACGCCTGAAGCAGGGGGAAAACCTGACCACTAAATTGGTTTACTCAACCCAAATCATGCTTATGAGATATATATATATATATATATATATTTTTTGTCAATGTTTAAATGTTTATTCTTATTATTACTGTGAATTTTATGTATAAATTTAACATAACATGAATTTTTTGCTAAACATTGAATTTACAATATGTTTGTTTTGAATGACCTAATATGGCTGCTTTTAGTTTTAGAAAAAGTTCAAAGGTTATCTCTAAAAATAAGCTGATTAGCTTTAATGTAATCAGTGATATTATTATTATTATAGAAGCTCTGCCTAACTTATTAATACGAAGAAAAAACAAATTTAAGGTCGAGTATGTTAAGCCTAAATGTACGCTAAGTTGTACTTCTTTTGTTGTCAGCGAATCGGTAATAGGAGAGTGAATCACAGATGAGAAGTCGAAAAAGTAGATTAGATTAAGATTAGGTTTTGTCTTAAAACAACTCCAGTGAGTTAAAATTCACTTTTACCACTTCAGTAAATATTAACAAGTCCCAGGAAAAACATTTAGTTTATCTTTTCTAATTAATATCTGTTGGTGCAAGTGTTTGTTCACATTGAGTAGCTTGTTACTAACCTATTAAAAAGTAGATTATTAAATCCGGCACAGAAATGTTTATAACATCTCTTTTATTAAACATTTTGATTTCACTTCAGACAAACTGGTTTTAAACTTCCTGCAGCAAGAATAAACATAAATGGATCTGTCCATTCATCTTTGAAGGTTCAGTTTTCATAGTCTACTTTCCTTTTTTTTTTGGATTTAGCCTTGCTGTGTCGCTCTTTAGTTTCTGTTTCTTGAGGATTATGGCAGCTTCTAAGGGCATTTCTGTGTCTTCCGCATACTCAATCACATTGATTGGCTCTGTTGTGTGCTATATACCGCCACGCCCACCTCAAGGGAAAAAGCTATATAAGTATAAAAAAAAATTGCTAGATACTGTAACATAATTTGGCACATTACTGCTCATAACTTCATTTCTACTCAACATTTTGATTTATGGCACAGGTTTAACTTCAGGCAAATACCTAAGTACTGCCAAAGTTTCATTAAAATCAGTCTAGTCAGTTTTGTGTGATATAGTGACAGCTTTGTGTGATACTGGCTGTACAGACATACAGACAGACAGACATACTGAGAAAATCCTCTGAGTCTGGTTATGGGTCCTACAATGTATGAAACGTAAAGATGTAATTGAAAGAGTGAGTTCTGACCAATGTACAGACACAACCATATTTTTATTTATAAAGATTTATAGGTTTTCTCACTCCATTAATTTCATGATTTGCTATAATTTAGGAAGCCTTAGACATGCTTCTCTGTTGATGAAGGGGAAACAGTTCTCGGCTTTTCACTTGAGCAAAGATCTTTGACACTAGTTACACTTTGATTTGTAAATCTGACAGAATGTTCAATTAGTGCTCAAATTAAAAAGTACATTTTTGTCGCCATATTCATGCTGAGATCATCCTGCAATTGAAGGGCCTAGCAGTACCAGATGATCTTTGTGATGCCTCAGATCAGGTATGGTTTCATAATTATAACTGTCTATTAGTTCATCATTTTCTTATTTGTTGCTGCTCTGCTGGTTTGAGACTCTGCTGTTATGACACACTGCTGCTTACTGCTGCTGATTTCCTGCATGGCTGCTTGCTTTCCTCACGTTGCATTTTTACTTGCCTTGGCCACACTGCGCTGCTATTTCATACATGACTTCTTGACGTGTTGTGGATTGGTTGTGAGTGTCCACAGTTGTGTTCACCACATCCCAGTTGTGTCCAATTGGGTTGCATCGACTGCATTAAATTTATTTTGATTTAAAGTTTTTCTCTTTAGTTATTAATATTATTTTAGGTTCTCCTTTTGGCTGGTGGTTTGGGATTCTCTAATTAGAAGAAGGGATGATTACTTTCCTCAATTATCCTGCTAACCGAAATGATCAAATTAGTAATTGTAGATTTAACTTTAAAAATGGGAAGAAATCTTTTTCTCCAAAGGCTGCAAATTACCTAAAGAGACAATATATACAGTATATTTTTGTTTATGTAACAACCTCTATCTGTTCCAACCACTCAGCATTCAGAATCACCAGAATACTAATCACTGGCCTGATCATCTGTCATCACCTGCACCTGTTTCTCACTGGTCCATGAACCAGTCAAAAACTAGTCCTTCAGGAAGCCTGGAGAACTATTTCTTAAGACCACAATACAAATTCTGGCTCTTTGGAAGCAAAATATGAAAATGAGTGGGGTGGACTTTTGCACAGTACTGTATGTGATGGTGAGAGTGAGCCTAGCTTTTGATGAAATCTTCAAAAGTATGCCGAATTGTTTCCAGCAAGATTTATAACCAGACTTTTGTATGTTTTGTTAGGTGGCACACAGTTGCATTAGCCGCTCATATAAGCCTTTAGGGAAAGAAGGGAGTTTGTCTGAAATTTTGCAACAGCAAATGTTATATACTTCTCTTTTCTCCTTGGAATTGCCAAACCAGTAGGCTGGGACTTGGATCAAATCTTGTCGCTCAAACAGGTGTCTGTTACTAGATTTTGTACCACTTTGAGGAAGGCCCATTGACTACAGCATATCTGGGATAGCTGGTGGTAGACTGGTGAGTGTCAGGTTGTGCCCTCATGCTGGTGGTCACGCACACTGCACCTCTGGGGTTTCACCTGCTTCGAAATCTCTCACAGTCTACTAGGCAAACCTGGGGTTGCAAGGTTCAAAAGTAAGTGATTTGCTCTATCCTGTTCAAATATATTTAAAGACGATGGTGTACGAAATTACAAAAGGTTTTAGAACCTGGATTTCTATTTTACAGTATATTGCATACTGTGAAAGCATACTCACTTACTGGAACTTTTCAATAAAGTCTTTGAAAAAAATATATATTCCTCCCAATCTGAAATGCATATGAGCATCATTTGGGACAGCAATGCTTTTTTCTACCCCTTATGCCAACAAGGAAAACAGATTATTCCACAGGGAGTGATGGTCTTCTTAGTATTTGCAGGAGTAAATCCTCTATATCAGAGATAAAAACATTTCAAAAATCTTGCACAGATGTGTAAATGTTATGGGGGAGGAGTCCCATCATTGCTGCCATGTGTACTAGATCTTCACTAGAAGGCCTTTAGTCAAAGTAACAAAATTGAATTATTAATATGAATTAATAGTATTTTGGACACACACACACACAGACACAGACACAGACACAGACACAGACACACAGACACACACAGACACACACACACACACACACACACACACACACACACACACACACACACACACACACACACACACACACACACACACACACACACACACACACACCTATGAAACCATGGATACAACTTGCCCTGTGTTAACAGTTCAGGCTGGAGGAACAGTGTGTTTTTTGTTTGGTTGTAGTTTTTTTTTTTTAACACTTTGGGCATGGTAGTACCAATTAGTCATCATTTAAAACCCTCAATCTATAAGAGTTCTGTTGCTGACTGTATGCATCTTTTCAGAGAATGTTTCTAACATCTTATGGAATCCATGGCACAAAGATTTGAGGCTGTTCTAAAGAAAAAAGACATCAGAGACCATTCAGTGTTACTAAAGTGTTTTGCAGAGGTGGGTAGTAACAAGTTGCATTTACTCCGTTACACTTAGTTCAGTAACTTTTTGAAAAATGTTTTACTTCTATGAGTAGATTTTACTGCACCATACTTTTTACTTTTACTTGAGTAGATTTGTAAAGAAGAAACGCTAATCTTACTCCACTACACTTGACTACACTTGACTCATTACTTTTCTACCACATGCAGCCGGTGGATCTACCGCATGATTGTTTTACCAATCAGCAGCAGCAACAATAATCAAATGACTCTGTTTGACCAATCAGCCGCAATAACAATAACAATAACCACATGTAGCCAGGCGGCACTGTGGGAAAAAATCTTCAGTTTAGCTGTTTCATTGAATGTTGCAATGTTGGCATATATAATTATAATAATGATACACTGTTTACTGTGTAGTGTGTCTGTATATATACACACACACACTAATATATTATTTTTATAAATTAAAAAAAAAAATCTGCCATTACGATTGAAACAGTCACTCAGTACTTGAGTTTTTTCACTGAATACTTTTTAACCCTTACTTGAGTAATATTTTGGATGACTACTTTTTACTTCTACTTGAGTAATATTATTTTGAAGTACAGTTACTCTTACTTGAGTAAATTTTTTGGGCAACTCTACCCACCTCCGGGGTTTTGTGAGTCTTCAGTATGTAATTACAGTACACTATATGGGCAACAGTTTACGGACACCTGACCATCATGCCCTATATCCAAAAGTAATTAAGCTTGTCGCAGTAATTGTTGTTATAACAGCCTCCACCCATTTAGGAAAGCTGTCCCTTGATGTTGCCATGACACATTTTGAAGAATGGCTCTGATTTCAAATGAGCTTGCATGGTATAAATTCAGCTTTCCAGTTTTCCCCAAAGGGTTACGGCTCTGTGCAGATGATTTGTGTTCTTACACACTGATCATGGCAAACTTCGCTTTGCACAGAATGGCATTGTCATGGTGGAACAGGTTTGGGCTTCTGTTCCAGTGAAGTTCCAGTGAAGAGAATCTTAAAACTATAGCATACAAAGACATTCTGGACAATTGTTTGCCTCCAACCTTATGGCAGGATTTTTACATAGGCTTGCACATAGTCAAGCATAGTCACACAGTTTTGTCCATATAATGGAGGTCTACGAGTGTGAGTGACTGTTTTTGATCAATAGTTATTACAATGTTTTATTCTAGGTGAGCAGGTATCCCAAGAAATATGGAGAAAGAAGTCAATGTTTCATTAAATCTTTTCTCACTGCTGAAATACCACACAGTTCTGCACACTTCTCCACAGTATAGTGACTTAAAATCTTTTCAATCTCTCATTTTTAAATTTTACATCTGGGTCTTAACGTCTATTTCTCTCATTTTATCTTTCCCATCCCTCTGTAGTGAGCCCCCCCCCCCCCTCTCTCTTATTTTACTAAGATATGAGATGGTTCTTTGTTATGCGTTACGCGGGCCTGTAATTAGTGAATTGTGTGCTGGGCGTTTTTTCTCACAGAACCTCTTCACATTTAATCAGACCTTTCCCACTGATGGCCAAAGCCTCTTGACTCTCCACTCTCAGTAGCTAAGCACCATTCCTGCCTTCTCCTAATAACCTCCGTGTATTGGCCACACACGCTTGGAAGGAATGTCTTTTGTGTGTAAATGCCATTGCATCATGTTAGTATTTGGCCCAGCATCTATTTAATTTAAGTTCTGGAGTAGTCCATTTAATGGGACTCATACAGAACCAGACAAGGCATAATGTAGTAACCGTTGATCAAAATAGTGTGAAAATACATTTATTTATTTGTTAATTACTTAATTAATTTCTTTATTGGGTAAATGCAGTTACCAAAAGCTTTCAAAGATTTAGTTTTAGTTTTCAATATAAAACACATGCAGTATGGCTTATTTTATATGCATATTGATTTTGGCAACTAATATGGTAAAAATATCATTAATAAAGAAAGTTTAATCCTCAAATCACTTTTAGTCTCTTGCTCCATATCAGTCTTTTCACACTTAATTACTCTTTGAGTTTAGCCATTTATAATAACTGACCTGGTAATGACAGGAGAAAATGGAGATCATTAATTTGTTGTTTACACATGAGGCCAACATTATTGCTCTTTTGTTATATAGTTATCTGCTTGTTTACTTTTTTAAAGCAATATTTTTCCCACAGCATCCTCTCCTGCATTTTACACAATTAATCAGGAAATTCAGCCGTCCATATCAAGTAGCAGCATTATCTAGAATTACAGAACTACCAGAACATGAAGAACATGAACAACAGTGGTTTTAGAGTGGGTTCTTATTACAGGGTACCCTTGTACAGAACTTTATTCATTTTTTAAAAAAAATCCACAATGAACCGCTTGTTTTAGTGAGCATCTAAAGTTCCCTTTGTTAAAACCAATGTGCTGTGCTTAGCCTAATTCCTATGGTGCAGATCCATAATCATCGCTGGTAATTATATAAATCCTTGCCTCTGATTTCAAAGACCAACTCAAAGAAGATTAGACTTAAAAAATGGCAATAGTGTATGACATCATGGTGGCACTATAAAATATCAACTTTTACCCGACAGCTTCTCCTTGGATGTCATTTATTAAAGAAAATACCGGAAAAGAAACTTGACGAGCGAACAAGTGTGAGATCGGGAAAAAGACTAATGAATAAGTAAAGAAAGAGAAAGAATGAGAAAGACTAAAAGTGAAAATACAGAGAATAAAAGCAAGCACAAAGGAGGGCAGACCTTTCACCTGAGGTCGAGAAACAGTCTAAGGACGGCTGATCTGACATATGTTTTCATAGGCCAAGACAGGCATTCAGTCATTGTGGCCATTCTCCAAAACTAATGATGTCAAGTGATTCCCTAACAAAATCTCCTTTCTACAACAGAGAATAAAAACGTTCTGGTAGAGGTTGAAGAGGGAGGGATGATCATGGCGGGTGGGCAGGAAAGAAAAAAGAGATGAGGAGCCCAAATAAGGAGCCAAAGGCCTTAAGCGAATTAAACTTGTTGGACCCCCAAAGACCCTAACAGTTTTTCGAACCCTGCCAAAATCTACCCCTTGCCACTATCATATCACTCCCCGGAGAGAAGAGAGGCCATTTCTTATTTACGCCAGTGGTTGTGGCCAGAATATTGCTTTTAATTGGTGCCCTGGATTTTCTGTGTATGTACAGATGAGTCAGAAATGATTAATCAACATAATGGAGCATAATGAAGATCTCAGAGCAGGCCCTAACTGTAGGTCAGGGGTTGGACAATGTGAACATTCAGCTACTTAGCTTTCTTTGCAACTTTGTGTCAAATCTGTTTGCCCAACACCAATTAGGATGGCTCTCAGAGCACTAGGTTGAATGGGTTTGACAGGAAGGGCTGTCTCACAACGTGACAGTGGCCATGAACAGGAACAGGCACATCAGTGTCCTAGGGATGATAATTGGTGTCCTTTGCAACATGCCGCTTCCCAATTGGCTCTGGTCCATGTCCCACTGGAAGTTCTAAATGAGAAGAATAAGGGCTTAATGGGACTTCTGTGAGTTTAAAACAAACACAGTGTAACCCCCCACTGTTTAGCACACCACTCAAACCAGCAGGGAGTCTGAGAATCAGAACCTGTGTCTTCTAACAGATACACAATATTTTGCACACATCTCACTTCCATCTACAGATTGACCATATTTTACTCAACACAGCATATTTTTCTCTTCAGATCCACCACAACCAACTAAACACAACTCTTTGTCAATCTACGGATCCACTACCGTCTACTAAACACAATCCACTTCCATGTACAGACCCAGAACAGCCTGTCCAACAGAAGCTGCTTCCATGCACAGATTCACCGCAGCCAAGCACACACACTTTACTTTCAGCTACATATCCGAAACAACTTGCTTGAAAACTACAAATGTACAAATCCATCACAGTCATGTAGATACAACTCACTTCCATCTAAAGCCCCAATCCCTCAACACAACCTGCTCCCCCTGACAGATTCACAATTTCCTACTCAACGCAACCCACTTCCATCAATGAATCCGTTAGGGCCTACTGTGCACACACGTCCATCACATGGCCAGAATTGCGTATGGCTACCAAGGTATCCAGATCAGCCCAAAACTTGCCCAACACTACCATGCACCACATAAAAATCGACCAGTTAATGTTCACAACCTGATAGAAATAAAGTAGAAACATAAATAGGCACTCCTTGCAACCATGACACACAACAAATCAGATTTTGAGGTGCATAGGCTACCAGAACAGAGGACCAAATGGTTCCATGTCTGTCAGCCAAGAACAGAAATTCGAGACTTTCATGTGTCCATTATCTATGCCAATTATCTTGTGCAGGGTCATGGATTGCCTGGAGTTGATCGCAGGTAACTTCAAGCACAAGGTAGAGTGTATCGTGCATGGGGTGTCAACCCATCGCAGGGCACAAACACACATCCACAAACACAATCACACACCTATTCATTCACCACTGGCAATCTGGCAATCAATCAACACCTCATGTTTTTGGACTGTGGGAGGAAACCGGTGAACCTATAGAAGAAAGCCACCTAGCCGAGGCAGAACATACTAAATCCATGTACACAGATTGGAGACAAGAACCTGGAACCCCAACCCTACTATGCAACTTTTATCATGAGTACAGACACTGTAATTTCTTTCTCCGAATGTTCAACTGCCAAAACTAAAATGACCTGACGACAGTTTGGATTCCTGCCCACTTTTAAACGGTATAATGCAGGCTTGCTTATTTTTGTATCTGTACATTTATTTATTTTAGTTTTAAAAGGAATTGTGTCTTTGTCTCTTTGTCTCTATGTAATTTAAAAAAAGCAAGGGTTTGAGCTTGACAGGTCGGGTTTTCACTATGAAAGAATTACTACTGAAATCCACAACAGTAAAGTTTTATCCACTTAACCACCCTCCACACACAACCACATGCACACATATTCTTTCAACAACCCGATTAGTGTTGTATAGCTTCGGTGAAAAATTATATTGATTTAATCAGTGCGGAGAGCCAGGTTGATGGAAAGAAAGAAAATAAGAAAGTACGAAATAAGGAAGCAAGAACGAAAGAAAGAAAGAAAGTTATACAGATACATGAATGCATGTATTCATTTTTACACGCACACACGCACGCACGCACGCACGCACACACGCACACACACACACACACACACACACACACACACACACACACACACACACACACTGTATGACCTTGTGACTCCTGCCCATGTCTGTTTATAGTAAATGGTACCAGGCCTCTCACCTCTCAACAGAACCACAATCCCTCTCCACCACACCGCCTCTCTCTCCCCCCACCATTTATCCCCTGTGGGCACTAGTGGCTTGCTTGGGGGAATCCATCACAGACACACAGATTAGGTTTCTACCTAATGAAACAGATCAACGTCCACTAATCAAAACACTGCAGCTGGAGTTGCAGAGGACGGCATAACGCAGGAGACCTGCTATGACTTTGCAGCTGTCCTCTCTCAAATCTGGAGGCACCATGCTGCAAAAACGGCAAACCTCATCCATAATTTAGACTTACTTTTGTTCCATCCATTTCACACACCAACAGATGGGTTTTAATGAGTGATGAAATAATGAACAATGTACAATTTATCTGAGTCATTTCTACTTTCATTAAAAAAAAAAACATAGTATGCCAAAAAGAGCATGTGGTTTACGATAATTCTAGTGTCATAATGGGACATGATTGGAAAACCTGCTCCATTTACTCCATTTTTTGGTGTTTTTTTTTTGTACCTCTTTGTTGTCAGCATATAGGCATTTCAGTCTATCAGAGCTGGACTCCATCTGTGAGTGTGCTTGTGTGTGTCTGTGAGAGCTTAAGGACCATTAATGATTCAGCCTGATTAATCATTGTCTTGCTGTAGACCCCACCGCTGGCTGACTTCCTTGCTCACCGTCCTGCCTCTTATCAAGCACTACACTGGAATGTGTCAGCGACCACACCAGGGCTCGATCCACTATGAGCTACTAGCTTCAAGAGATGACATGTTCACACATTTAACATTTTCAGATAAGAATTTCACACCATGATATTATCAGGTACAAAAACACTTATAGGCTTATGCCCAAACCCATGTATATTTAATTAAGATAATGTAATTCTGCCATATTTAACAAGAAATAATATAAATAGAAATCTTACAATGCCAAAAGTATTGTTTCACCTGATCATTCCAACCTAAAAAAGTCATTAACATAATTATCGGCCTGGAACTAACTTATATTGTGCTTATATTTATACCTTTGAGGATTACCCCCAATTAATTTACAGACTTCACAGTACAGTTATTGACCATGAACATTTTGATGGGACATTGAAGACCATACATTATTTGAATACGGACTGCCAAATTACATGATCCTATCCAGATGCCTAGAAATTCATGGAAACTTTGTTCACTTAAATATATTTCTAATAAATCTGTATGGAATGTAATGCTTGACTATGCAAAAGATCTCTATTTTGTCTCCAAAACACACAAGGAGGACAATCGTGGACATTGCATTGTACAGTATGTTGTCCCACAGAAATAACAGTTCAGCTGCTGGATAACATTTTCCAATCTGTTGTTCTGTTTTTTGTCTTTTGATTAAGACAGTTCCCATTTACTGCACATTCTTGAATGCTTCAAAGAACAACACCTGTATAACAACATTTGGCTTTTTGCTTTGGACATATAAAGCCTGTAAAAGGGATATAACCAAATATGAACACATTATTTGGATTGAAAAGATATAAATACAGATACAGTACAAATGATGAGGCATATATTTCTATATTATTTTAGACAATTGGCTAGAAAGCTTCAAATTAAAACCTAAATTGGTATGCATTTGGATCCTGCTGGACTAATATCAATGTTCTTTCAGCAAAATCATTCCAATTATAGCTTACAAACTGCACAAGACTTCAAACTGGCCCATACAGGAATATCCCATTTTAAGCATATGCAATTATAGATGCATTTTTCTTAATTTCCCTTACTTTTTCAGGGAGCCAGATAACAGTGCGGCACAATTTTGACTTGCTGTATTTCCGATAAGCAAAATCAATAAGCAGGATATAGAAAGCAATAAGCAAGATATATAGGGCATATGAATTTTTTTTTTTTTTTTTGCTGTAGTAGTGTAGCCTAAAGAACCGATTAGCACAATGTGTTCTGTGAACAGGGTAGCATATCTTACCTCTCTCTCTCTCTCTCTCATTATTTGTAATACTTGTCATTATCCAAGGTTGCATGAGGCCTGGAGCCTATCCCAGGGGACTGAGGCAAAAGTTGGACATTTGCATTCTGCATGTCATTGGATGGTGGGAGGAAAACAAAGTACCGCCAGAAAACCCACCAAACATGGGGAGAACATGCAAACTTCATGCACACAGGCCAGAGATGCAAGGCCACAGTGCTATCTGTATATACTATATATACTGCTATACTATACCACTTATATATCTACTATACTACCCATATCTTACCTAGGTTTAAAAAAGGAATTAATTTGATTTATTAAAATAAATAAATAAAAATTACTTGCACATTTATTGCTAGGGCTGGTTTCAAGAATTTCCAATACTGGTTCCTGAATATACTTTTCGACAACAATTTTGTAAGATCCATTTTAACAAAAAGAGAAATACAGTACATTACACATTATGGTGCTTGTCTTTAGTTCAATGTTTCAGCAACTTGGCATATTCCACTCAAAGCAGTTTTACAACATAAAAAATAAACCCATTTTATACACATACCACACCTCAAAATTGTCTTTTAATACTGTTGTGCAAGTTCGACCTTCACAAGCTGCCACACAGCAAAGTTCATACATTCAATGAACAAGTTGACATTCACACTAAAATTTTTAACTAAGTTTAAAGTCCTACAAATTATGTAGTTGATATTCATTTCTTCCATTTAATTAGTTTCATTGTAATGTCTGTCTGGACAATGATGTCCTTTTTGAAAATATTGCACAATGCACAGATAAAACCATCAAGGCTGATAAAAGCACACCGTAATTAAATTTCTCAAAATAAAAACACATTTTCAGCATTTTCAATGCAATAGAAAGTTTCCATGCAGTTTAAATCCAAATACAAAAACAGATTTGAATATTTTAAGCATTACCCATATACAGATACAGATGATATTGCATTAAACAATAGAGGTGTAACCAAATATGAACATATTATTTAATACAATATTTTTTTTAACTGAACATAAAAACAGATCTGAAAAAAGTATTTTTTAGAAAGCTTAAATAGGTTAATGCATTAGGATCCAGCAAGCTGAAACAACATAAAAATCTACACAAGTGAGAAGCTTGTGTGTTGCTTAAGTGTAGAGCTTGAAGAATGGCTTACCGAAGCTCAAATTCCAATCATAATGACATAGTCAAAAACCACATCTAAAATATTAATCTAAACTAGGCAGGGGACACCCTGAATGGGTTGCCAATCTATTGCAAGGCAGAGGCACACACACTCACACACCCAGTTATATACCACTCTCCACTGAACACATTTATCAAAGTACAGAGCATGCAGCATCATCAGGGATTCTTCCTATCTGAGTCACATACTGTTTGATCTCTGTCCATCCAGGAGAGGTTACAGAAACCTTTGCACCTATAGGGTCAGGACCAGGGCCTTCTTTCCCCACAACCCTAACTCTTTGTTAGGCTTCAATGTAGTTTAACTCATTCATTCGCTGAAGCGCCCAGCTGGCCCCACCAGGCCATCCATTGGCGCGGCCTCGGCATGAGCCCTTGCAACTTCCTACAACCAGGCGCATTCCATGGATGAAAGGTGCCTTAGAGCACCTTAGAGCTTACGCTCTGGAATGCCAGCCAGATCAGGTTCTCCCCCATGCGGTGATCACTCGGCAGCGTTCAGTTTACTCACCATTGAAGAATCTGGTCACAAAAATATGGCGGGAATGCAAGATTCATTTATTCCCTCATTCGCCGCCAGAGCAGTGGACTAGCGCACAACCCTGTGGCACTCCATTGTTCAGAATGAAGATAGAGGACATGTGATTGCCCAACCTTACAGACTCAGGTATGTCAGTATGGAAGCATATGGAAGAATTGATGATCAGGTTATGAAGCTTCTGTACATCTGTATGTTGACCCTATATTGCTCTTATTCTCTCACTCTTTCATTCTCTCTCTCTCTCTCTCTCTCTCTCTCTCTCTCTCTCTCGCTCTCATCCCTTCACTTCTGCTTCCCCTTCCTCTTCTTTTAATTCCCTCCCTGCAGCACAGAAATGGTTGCGCATCCACCCTCAAACCAGCTACCCAAACCCATGGCTTGTCCCCCTTTTTCTCCTCCTCTTCACCATTATTATGTCCTTCCCACGGCATGTCTCCTGTAACTTCCTTTTTCTCCACAAGGGTAAAACATGCCCTGTCCGGGATACCCAGGCAGGATTGCTGGATCAGCCTGCCCACATGGAAGCAGGAACACTGATTTTTTAATCGCTGTAGTCAATGTACTATGTTTAAGAATGACAGCTTGTTTAAGTACACAAGGGGATAACATTCAGGTTTTGGTAGACTCTGGATGTAATCAGACCTCGGTCTGTGAAAGCCTGATTCCATGCACAGTTGTGGTATACACAGAGGGATATTTATAAATATTCACTATTACCTAACACCTTTCAATTCAGAGAAAAAAGCTTAGAATAGAGGCAGCATTTAGTCGATCCAATAACCTTGAGGACAGATAGGCTAGATTTTTCAGCCTTGGAATGGGAAATTTTATAGATGAATCTTACAGTATGATTCAGTGGGGTGGGAGATACACAGTGTTGACTTGGGGGGGGATGCTGATTCCATCACTTAAAGCATCATGTCAGACAAACATCATGATGCCCCCTGCCCCTTCGCCCTTGGGGGTATTCCCTTTAAGAATTTTTCTCTGGAGCAGTCATGCGATCAGGTGCTTTCACCAAGCAAGATCGATCAAATCAAATTCATCCTAGTGCTTTCACAACCATATTTTGTATGTATTAGAAACAGGCAATACCAAGTGTTGCCTTTTGGAAATGTGAAAATGTACAGATCATCAGAATGTAATGGTTGGACATTTAGGAGTGGATAAGACACTGATTGTATGCCTCATGGCATTCGCAGAGATGCACACAGTTGTTGTGCAGGATACTGCAAATGTCAGCAGGTGAATCCTTTATCCACCCCAAAAAAGCACCATTGCACTCACTACCACTAATTAAGTTCTCCTTCAAAGGCATCCACCTAACTCTACTTCCAATTTAACTCTCCATAACACCAGTGGTTACCATCTGTAGATGGATGGTCTGATCAAATTATTTTATCAGACACTGAAAATTGGGATTAGAGCTGGTATTGTTTGCAGTGCAAGCCTCCATGGGGTTTTCTCTGTTTGAATATCTGTATGGGTGCAAGTCTGGACCGTAAAAAGTCAGTGCAGCAGCTAAACTTGATCTACCTAGGCAGTATTTACTGCTTGATTGTTTAGGTGTGGACAGAATTAAGGTATGGACAGATATTCAGAATTTCAGATTTGACTAGGGGAAATTGTCAGAATCCCTTGAAAAGAATATGCCACATAAAAAAAAAACTGACTTTTCCACATCAGTTGAATTATACCAATTCTGGACACTTCTGTTCGCTTTGTGTTGGGCTCCATTTCAGCATCTTTTTGACAGAACCCTTTGGTCACAAGCCATGTATCCTGTGGCATGTTGTGATGATATAAAGATTTATATTAATGACTGCCTGTGACACCTGCAATACCTAAGGGCTGTCAGAGATTGCTGGGGTGGCAGGGCTCATAGCAGTTGGGCTTGTAGTACTGTAGGGGGTTCAGGTTTCCACTGCATAGGCAAGTGCATTCCTCAAATTACACATATTGCAGCCTGACACCTAAGACCAGCAAGGGGTGGAGTATTTCCTGGGTAAGTCCATCATAGATGGTTTGTTCCTTATTTTTTTGGATGTAACCAGCCCACTGCCTGACCTTGCTAAAAAAGTGTGTACAAGATCAGGTCCAGGGGACAAAGCCATGTGGGGACCCACTGTTGCATTCTTCTGACTTTTCTCCCCTTTTGTGCAACAAAAAAACTTATTGCCTGCTTAAGCCAACTTAAACCAAAATATTAACTTATAAATTAGGTGGCTGGGGCTGCAGCTCATGCTGCACTTAAGTCAAAAGCGTTTGATGCGATAGACAAAGTGCAGCACCATCAAGTAGGCAGTCTATACTCCAAATTATTAGTACTAAAAAACAAACCAAACGCATTATTTTCTGACATCCATTAGTCATGGAGCAGTTGTTTAGTGTCTTCTGTAAGAGCTGTGAACAGCTGAAGAAAAGTGGAGACCAATTTGTTATCAGCATAAAGAATTTCTCATTTCCAGTGGTGAGCAACAGCAATAGATGAAACATCAGTGATTATTAAGTGAACAATAAAGTGAGGAAACTGAAGCATAATTTACAGCATCTATACTCATACATACTATACATACTTTGGCACACCATGTAATGATTTTCAGGTTTCGACAACTACTATTGCATAATCAACACGTTCAAATAACAATATGATGTAGCAATATCATTTGGAGATAATATATACAGTACCAGTCAAAAAGAAGGAACAGAGTCAAACGTTTGAACACAGCTTCTAATTCTGTAGTATTTCCTGATTTTTATTTCTGTCTACATTGTAAAACAATGCTGAAGGCATCCAAACTATGGAATTTCAAAATAATGAACATCTCTAGTCTAAGATGCGGCTAATGGTTGGTGATTTTTAAGTCGAGTAACCCTAAATTAATTTCTCCTCTGCAGCAAAGGTAAGATTTGGTCTTGCTTTCCTGAGATGGTCTACATGAAAGTCAGTTTCATCATAGTGCCTGTAAAAGCAGTAGCCAACATTGCTCTTGCAATAACTATTCCAGAACAGCTAACCTTTATGTCTTAAAATAAAAATTGCCATACACATGCGCACACGCACGCACACGCACACACACACAATTTGATTGGCAGATCACAGTAGTAGGGAAATTCCCACACTGGGCAATTTGTAGTGCTCTCTCTCTCTCTCTCTCTCTCTCTCGCTCTCTCTTCATTCCTTCACATGGATCTGTGCCATCTCTGTCTCTGTCTGAGGGAAACAGAGCTTGACTTTGCCTTCAAGTCTTGATTTGAATGGTATTCGATGAGGTGTGTCATCCTCTTACCTTCTAGTGCCTCTCTGGGTCCTCCTCTTTAGCCCCTTCTGTCCCTTCCTCTTCTTCTCGCTCTCTCCTCTCTCTTTTTTCACTCATTCATCACTACGAGTGGACAGCTCTAATGAAGGAGAGTGAATGCAGGATGGAGGCATTCTCCTCAGCTTTCCATCCATTCACGGGCCGTTCCCTTAAATGGCTGCTGGCACACAATGGCCGGTGTAAATAAAGATCAAATGAAAAGAAGCTGTGACACTTTTGAATAGCGGAGGGGAGATGCTATCTCAAGAAGCTGATATCCAAAACCACTCTGACGGACGATAAAGGCCCTTTGCTTGTTGAAGAGTGTCTCTCTTTTTGTTTTAAATGTTGGGTTAGGTTACAGGGTTGACAGGGAGAGGGCAACAAGGGTGAGAGGATGAGAATTGAGGTACACATAGACCACAGTGTAGCTAGCATGTAAAATACTGCATTCACTGAAAAAAGGACACATTTATATAGAGCCACAGTGGCTCAATGACATGACAACATCTAAACAGGCAGTGTAGATTTCTCATCACTATACATTCTTATAAAGTTACAAATAAGACGAGGTAAAAAAAAAAAGTGTGTATATATAGTTTGTGTATATATACACACACACACCCACAAATGCAAATATTCTTAGATATAATAACGGTTTCTTAGAAACACAATTAAATATAAAAGTACACCCAATTGATAAATATTATTCTTGCAATACAAAGTGCAGTCAGTTACAACTATTAATTTTCCTTTACATTTCATGCATAAGGTTATGATTATCACAGAGGTGACAGAGAAATTCCACTGAAATTCTGTTTTGCCAGAATAAAAAGATCACAAGGTGTAAAAAGGTACAACAATACCCAGATGACAGTAAAATCAGTAATGTGCAGAAAAAAGTATCACCAGAATTGCACAATCAAGCAAGATAAAAGTGTCCGTCATTTGAATGCACACCTGGTCACAGAACGGTGGGTGATGCAAGAAAATGAGAGGGAAAAAAAGAGTGTTTTGCTCTAATTCAGGAAAAGGTAGGTGGCTAAGGCATTCATGCAGTTCCACTTTAATTAGTTGATCATTGTGTTTTTGAAAGGCAGACCGCTGCTGTCTGTATAATCGGGACTTTCCATTCTTGCTCATTTATCAAACCTAAACTCGTCATTAGAAAGACTCCTGTCAGATTTGCCCTAGAGGGGAAAAAGAATGTCCTGTCTCCACAAAAATGTTGATTTCACGATTTAGATTTTCAAAGCCAATTTGTAGGTGTTGCTTCGTCATGTAGCTATGTTGGAAGTGATTTATGATGACACATTTTTGGGGTTTGTTTACTTTGTTGAGGGCTGTGGTTTTGCTGTTCAGGAGTGAACTGAAGTAGATGTATTCACTACAGGAGGGTACACATGATAAGAGCAACAGCTAGGTATTAGATTCACTTGCGTCTGTGTCAATATTTAATAACAGATTAAGTTGAATTTGAAGGTTGCTTTATTTGCTCTATAATTCTATTCTATCTTATATCACAGACATGTATAGTATTAGAACAAAAGGACACAATTGAAACACTAGTAGATAAAAAATTTATGCACAGTTTGGGTGGGGGGTGGGAATATACTGCCTGTCCAAACAAAACCCCACAATCTAATATTTCAACCGCTTTTAGCTTTTATTAGGGCATGCATCTATCATAACACTGCCTCCATATGTTTGTACATTGTGCAGTATGCGTGAAGGGTGCCTCGCTTCATGCGCCTCACATCTTTTGCTGATGCTCTGAAATAGGGTCAATCTAGACTAAACAGACCACATGACATTTTTTTCCATTGATCCAAAACCCAAATCCATTCACTCCCCATGCTCACTAGCAAAATTGAAGCTTTTTTTTTTCTGATGAGTTTCACCAAAATATGGTTTTGTTATGGCCGTGTGTGGAAATGCTCTCACTATCACTATTAAACATAGCTTTAGTTTTTACTGTCAGTCTTTTACAAGGCAACTTTACTAAGCATTCAGGTGATCTCCTATTAAGGTCACTTTTTTTCCCGCATGATTTTTTTCAGACTACATGTCTTTAAGTTGACAGTTCAGCACTATCATTCCAGGTTTTAATAATGTGTTTTTACGCATCATTCTTTACCCAATACATTGTCACAAATTGACCCTTTTGAAACAGAGAGTGGCAGAGAGTGTAGTGTAGTTTTATAGCTTGTTTAAAGAGTTTGTGCAGAGTCTTACAGTCCTGCAATCAGGGCAGAAGTGTGAACAGTCTATAGGAGGGATGGGTGATCTAAATGATTATACTGAAAAAACATGAATTTCCCAAACAACATGAATGCTCTCAGCTGTCCTCACCATGAGCTGCACAGCCTTCTGAACTTAGACCCTGCACCTATTGTACCATACAGAGATTCAGCTAGTCAGAACATTCTCTGAGGTGCCTAGAATGAGATAAGGGCAGCAGGGGAGAATTTTATCCTTCTCATCCATCACGGCAAATGCATGCACTACTGTGTTCTCTTGAGAAGTCAGGTAGTGATATACAGTACACACCTGATTGTTTCCACAGGAGTTTCATGATTATAATGACCAATCATTATAGGGTTAATGACCTTCTTGGTTTTGTCAATATTCAGTAGCAGATTGTTATTTTACCAACCCACAAGTCTGTTGAGTTTTCATCAGGACTAATGAGACCTACCACTGTGAAGAGCAATGGATGTCCCAGCCTCAGGGTGATGGTCCTGTATTTTTTTTTTCCTGGCCTATACTGTCTGGGGTCTTTCTGTGTGAAAGTCCAAGATCCTCATTGTTATATCAAAGTTGCTTAGTATTTGAGCAATATGAGTTTGTCTGCATGTGCCATTGATGGGTTGCATCCAGGGCTTTATCTCAGCACTTTGTAGATTTCCTCTACATACTCTGATATTCCAAGTGTGCACCTGTGCCCTGATTTAGGTTTACTAACCCATCCATGTGGTCTGAGTTCCCTGAAATAGGCTTCAGCCCCCATAAACCTAGACAGGATAAATGGTACAGAATTTGATGAATGCATTGGAGTCATATATTAATACATACCATTGAATTTACTAAAGCATTGTAATTTAAGTTTATGCAAAGAAATCTAATGGTACGCTTTAAGGGCAGCAGAACTCAAGGATCTAGAACACCTTATAATGGTGCAATGAATGAAGCAGAATGTGCTAAAAAGTTGAAATCCATTTTTGGCTGTTCTTTGGCTTGGGCTGTCAGTCAAATGCTAATCATAGAAGGCAGTAACACTTTGCTGTGTCAAAAGTGTGTTGCAAATGCAAGGAGTGGTAGGCTTGAGGCAAGATTAAATTTAAATGATGCCATTGTCTTCTAACCTGGGCTAAGCCATGTCATTTGTAACCAAGATATAACATGAAACTCAAGGTATCTTTGTTTGATTCACTGCTTAGCTCTCTTCCTTTTTACATTGCTTACCCTAATACATACAGTCGTTAAATGCAGTTAACACAGTGCTTTTTTTTTCATCATTATTTACTTTTTATACAGGTACTTAAAATGGTAAATGGTAAGATAATAAGGTAAATGGAAATATATAGATATATCTATATATTGCAGAAGGACACAGACAGTAACACTTATTTAAGTCACTTTAAATAAGACACTTTCATGCATATTTGCACTCTCCTCTGACATTTCTATTTAAATTCCCACTTCATTTCCACACTAAAATTTCTATATTTTTCTATATTTGTACAGAATCATTTCTTTTCCACATTTGTACAGCTATGTTTTCTTATATATTTCTTATACTTTACTTATATTGTATATTTTGTCTTCCATAGATATATTATTCCTATCTTAGCTAAATTTATTTTCTATTTTATTTATTTATTTTAATGGTCACAGGCAGTCGTTTAAGCATTTCACTGCATATCGTACTGTATATGACTGTGTATGTGACAAATAAAATTTGAATTTGATTTGAATTTGAATTTGAAAGACAAGCTTTAGAAGTAATCACTATTTATCGTACATATAGTCAGTAGACACAGGGTAATGTGAGAACTGACCATTATTAACCATTGACCATCATTGCAATAAGTTACTAATGCAATGCCAAGAACAAAAAACTATAATAAGAAGCATATAAATAAAGCAGTTAATGAAGTTATTATTTTTTTCAGGATGGTTTTTATTATATAACAGTATTTTAAAATCCAGCATGCAATCCCATCTTTAAACAATGTACAAACATAATTAATGTATCCATATGTGTGTACATTTTATACTGATCGATAAGATAAGATATCTTATATATAAGATATACAGTACCTTTATTCGTCCCACAGTGGGGTAATTTACCTTTTAGAACTTTCAAAAGATTTTCTTTTGAAAATACGTACTTTCTTTTCTCGGAGTTTATGGTTTTTCAATGTTTTATACATTTATTTGCGGTTGCCTGCTGCTGTAGAGTAAAAGTTAACATTGCTAATGCTGTGGTTACAAGCTGCTTCCCATATTCAAACTAATAACATGTGGACTATTGCCAGGTGCAGCTTATAAGAACAATGATGTAATGTTTATACAATATAGGGATATTTCACTATGCTGTCAGACTGCTAACTCACCTGCGGTTATTCTATCCCTAAAGAATCCCCTCATCTTGAGTTGCACTGATCGCTCTGCAACTGAGGGAAGGGGGTTCAAGGGCCTATGTGAACTGGTGCTAAACCCTAAGCTACGGAACGGCTGCGTTGGCTGTGGTTCAAGAGCGGAGAGTGCAGATCCTCCCTGGTCAGATCCTAAGCTGAAACGAGAGCTTGTGGCTTTGGCTCGATGTGTGGCCGCCTTAAATTGAAAGGAGGTGTTTCCCCAGGAGAGATGGACTGTAATAAAATCTCTCTCCAATGTTTAAGAAGGAGCAGCTGCTCTGGAGCCAAACACAAATGTACAAAGCTTAATGAAAAAAGAAAAGGAGAAATGCTGGATTTCAGGAGATTCTACTATAGAAAAGGGACATTGGGTTTAAAAAAAATACATATTTTTTATCATGCATATATAGATTGCTAAGTGTTAGTTAGTGAAGTAAGCATTCTTCTTACAGGGTAATCGAATTCTTATCTGCCATTTCATAAAGACTGCAGCAATGTTTTAAGATACAACTTTATATGAATTACATAAACCGATATGTTCCTTTCACCTGATATATGTAAATCTATGAGGGTGAGCACGCATCACCTAGAGCAACAGTGATACAGTGGCAGCCCTGGAATAATATCTTGATGCAAGGACTGTACTATAAGCTATCATGACTTTCTTGAAAAAAAAAAAAAGAAAAAAAAAAAAGATAAGTGGGGTGGGGGGGTCAGAGGTTCCAGCATTGCTCAGTCATGTTCTCACCCAGCAGTCTGTAGCTTCACCGTGCCAAGACGAAAGCTCATGCTTTATGTAACACTGTGAGGTGGAGAGCACGCCTGCTCTGTTCACAATCAAACCCCCCTTTGTTTAAAAGCAAATAGCTCTCTAATCTGTGACGTGGAGAATATTTCAGACAACTATTTCTGATGGGAAATCGTCAGTGGCTGACAGGTAAACTCCAAAATATCCAAATGTTTTGACAGATTCCAAGGTTACTGCAATATTTTGATGGAAGTCGAAGAAAATATTTTGATAAGGCATCCTAGACGATAAAATTAATGGCATATTGTGGAGAGGATCTGCCACCTTCTGGGCATTATGTGAGGATGTGTAAAAAGATAAGGCTTAGTGTTGTTAGCATCACCCAGGCTTTTAATGACCAACCTAGATAGAGCTTGCTGATTGAATTTGTTTTGACTATGAAAACACGCTGATACTCTTTCACAACAGTGGTGCTAAATCCTGGGTTTTAGATTGAATAAAATTTACCATGTACTGTAAATCTTATGGCTCAAAGAGCATTCTGTCTTGGAGAGATTTACATGAAAGTAGAGATCAGGAAGACTCTTTTTGTCTACATATATGCTCTCATGTGGGCTGTTAAATACTACATAAAAATGTCTTTCTTGAACAGAAACTAAATAAGACATGGATTATTGTTTCCCAGAGAGAGAGAGAGAGAGAGAGAGAGAGAGAGAGAGAGAGAGAAAATATTTTATATCTTACAACCATTTAGCATCTTATGTCTAGTTGCTTTCCTCCTGTGCACTTTAACTTTGGTCTTAAGTTTGTTAGCCCCTAGAGACTGTACTCCAACCCAAAGTCCCAGTGCATTTTTTTTTTTTTACATCCAAACGTGGAATAAAGGAAATAATTGAATGCTCAAGTGAAGCAGATGTGACATTCATGTGCTCTTGACTAGGAATGTGGATGGTGAGAAAATTAGAAAAAGGTTTGGGAGGAAGCTATGTTAGGGAAGCATGAGGAACTGAGTATTACAAAGCTGAGATTATTCAGTCTCAGATAAAGATCCAGACAAGCTTTTAGCTTGAATTGTACCAATTGATACCTTGGTTCTAACAGTGCTGAACAAAATGTGCTGTCAGGTGAATAACAAAACAATGTCATTTAATGCTCAGTGCCACCTTGATCAATAAACCCTGGCATACGAACTATATAAGAGATTGGTATAAAGAAATCTGGGTTGAGGTCGAGGTCAAGAATAATTTAGGATTACCATTGTGGTCGGATGGATCTTTTGGACTAATCTCTCAATGCTTTTGAAAGCATTCCCTCTGAATGATGAGAAGATCCTCACCCTTCAAAGTGCGGAGCAGGTTTTGTGTGTCTAGCGTAAACACTGTCTGATGATAGTCTGAGATTAGAAGAGTAATGGGTCTCTAAAAGCAACATAAACTTTCCAGAACATTCGGTTCAATTAGAAACCAGTCCATATCAAAGGCTTTGAGGACATTCTGCACATATCAACCCCTCCAGGTCCCTTCACCACTAAAAGGTCTATTTTTGCACACCCATAATCACATATGCTATATAATGTGCTGATATTACACCAACCTAATTGTTAGTGAAAGCCCGGCCCTTTTAGACCTTTAGCATGATAAAGGTGAAACAGAAAGGATCATTACGGTTCCGTTGAATCTTGAAGGCATGAAGAGAAATTGAAGGGAAGGGGGGCAGTGAGCATACAGGGGACTGAGTAAAAGACCACCCCTTAATCTACCATTCACCCCTCCATTAGCAAAGATTTTACAGTATTACTTTGATCCAGGCAAGGCACTTAAAGAGGTCAATCATTTTACTTAAAAGAAAAAAAGAAGGGAAAAAAAGCTTAGTGGGAAATGGTGTTGTAGGTCAAAGTTTTTTTTTTCTTTCTGAGTATTGCTGTTAATTTGTGTTAGTGTTTTCCATATAAAATGTACTAATACTGCATCCTTTGGTAGCCCCTGCTCTTTAGGATATGCTGGTATAATCTACCTTTTGTGTGCATTGTAATGGATCACTGAGCAGGTCTGGTGCAAAAGCAAAGACAGTAGAGAGAGAAGGAACTGGCAGAAGCAGAGGAAGAGAAGGGACAAAGGTAATGAAAGTCATTTACATTACAGAATAGACAGTCAGTTCTGTTCAAACAAATATTTCTAGTAATTTTTTTTTTTTAAAGAAAAAATATTCAATTGTCCCTCATCCTCACCTGAGAGCTGGTCTTGTGCTTTATAGAGCTGTCAAAATGATGTTAAATGATTTTATGTGTCTTGAGTAAACACTCTCATTAATGATGCTGGCCTTTGGACTGCTTTCAGGGGTTAACGGAATCATTCCCAGGGTGGCTCCTGAGTGTAGACACCAGACCCTGTAATCTTGTTTGTCATGGATTAGCAGAGATCTCAAAACAGAGTTTTTTTTTTTTTTTTTAAGACCCATGTACAACGGAGATTCTTAGACTAGCTGTCAGACTCAGGTCTTGAACCCGGGTCTCCGGGGTGAGGGTTGAGGATTTTACCACTGAGCCACGGAGGGGATAGGGTTGGACCCAACT
The DNA here is from genome assembly GCA_011419295.1 of Clarias macrocephalus. Lineage (NCBI taxonomy): Eukaryota > Metazoa > Chordata > Actinopteri > Siluriformes > Clariidae > Clarias > Clarias macrocephalus. The sequence continues at coordinate 12,166 of JAAGKR010005349.1, read as the reverse complement.
GAAACACACTCAAGGCAGAAAGTCTCAGGCAAGATAGATTTATTTTTTAAAGATGTAAAAAAGGGTTCACAGGAAGCTTGTCATCAACAAAAGTTCTTCTCATTCAGAGGAATAAAATAATTGACAAAATAATAAACTCTTAAATTAAAGCCTCCACACGGGGAGAAAACAACCAGGTAATGAACAATTAAATCACAAAAAGACTGAGGAACTTACAACAGGACACACAGAGGAGGGACTCAAAACCCAAGTGAATAAGAGGGGAGAAAGTGAACGGCTTAAATATACTGGGGGAAACAAGACACAGGTGATCTGAATAACTAATGAGACAACACAATGAAAAACTTGGCCTAAGGGGAACACAAATGACCTCTAGAGGCCAGGGGGCAAACTACAGGAGGAGCAAAAGGCTGACA
>JAAGKR010005348.1:30607-51909 GCA_011419295.1 Clarias macrocephalus | reverse complement strand
TGGAGAACCGATGGATCCGGTAGGTGCAGTGGAGAGTGAGGAACGAGCTTCCGGAACAGGCGTGCGAGAAAAGAAGGAGGAGCTTCGGGGCGTGAAATGAGGCAGTGGTGGCGTGATGGGCGGCAGGGTGCGAGGAGCTGGCTTAGGCCGGGCGAGCAGATGCTGGTCGATCCGGAGGGCGAGTTGGATTAGGCCCTCCAAGGTGGCTGGAAGTTTACGACCGGCGAGCTCGTCCTTAATGCGTGCAGCCAGTCTCTCGTAGTAGGCCGTCCGGAGGGCGGAGTCTCCCCAGTCGGTTTGGACGGCGAGGGTTCGGAAATCCGCCGTGTAGTGGCTCACGGACGAGCCACCCTGCCGCAGATGATATAATTTTGAGTCGGTCTCCACCTCAGCAGCAGGATGTTCAAAGGTGAGTTTTAGCTGGCGTGTGAACTCTGTATAAGAGTAGGCTACATCTGAATCAGATCGCAGGACCGCCGTGGCCCACTCAGCTGCCTGCCCGGATAGCAACGAAACGAGAAGAGCAACGCGCAGTCGGTCTGTGGAGTATTTGGTGGAATTAAACTCAAACACTAGATCCAATGCGGTTAAAAAAACACTGCACTTCCCATCTGTGCCATCCCATTTGTCCGGTAAAGCAATGAAGACATCAGAAGAAGGGGGAGGGGACGGCGGAGCAACAGCCGCTGTGATGGGCGTGGCCGCAGCTGGCTGAGCGACCGCCCCGCGGAGCGTCGCGTTCTCCTGCCGTTGCTCCGCAACGTCTTGGAGGCCTTGGCGGAGGACCGCGACTTCACTACTGAGCTGATCGATCAACTTAGCATGCTGGTCAACCACATCGCAGAGGTGAGCGTAATCCGCTGGGTTTACTGCTGTCGGCTCAGTCATTCTGTCATAGACAAACGGAGACGGACCAGAAGACTAGCAGTTAGCCCTGTAGCGTAGATGGTAAACCCAAATGCGGAAGTAGCGCGAGTAGGCAGGATAACCACGCTGTTTATTTTTAGAACTCTCTCGGAACGAGAGCAAGAGCTTACACAAATAAACCCGCGTTCTAATAACACACACTCAATCGAAAGCGAAACCCAAGAAAGTGAGTACTCACGATTAGGCGGACAGAGCGTCGGCGATAGCATGGGCAACTCAATGACTGAGCGATGTAAAGCGCCATCTTGTCTTCTTTTATGCTTCCTGAATCGCGACCGTCTTACTTCCGGGTCCTCGTGCCGGCCGCGTTAGGAGTGCGCATGACATGTTCATGCTCATGCTTCGTTTTCTGTGGAAACTTTTATCTTTTAAGCTGTTTCTCTTATTTAGCTGCTATTTCATTTTTAAGTTTAATTACAAGTAATCTAGAAACACAGCGCTTACAATAACCAGACTATGTGAATAATCGATCTTCACTTGAAGGAAAAAAGTGGTAGCACATCGTTTGAAGGAATATGATCAAAGGAGTCAATTGGTACTAGCTAGGTCATGCTGGGCTATCAGCAAAGGGACTAAATAATGGTCTCCTCCATAAATTGGTGTAACATTAGTCCTATTTTTAGCTCCCCTTTGCAGATTATCAGACAGTTTGAACAAAAACTGCATTTTCTTTTTTGCATGCAATATAAAGTTATTTTTGCATATTACAAAATGTGGTGGTTTTTTTTGTGTGTGTGTGATTTGAATTTAGAAAAAAGGTAGCAATCATGTACCGGTACAATCATAAATTAGAGACCTACAGTATTTGGAGGAGGGTATATTGCTTTTCTAGGTACATTGTCAATTAACAGGTGTTTCCAAGCATAAAAAACAAGTGCTAACTTTTAATAATATAAAAAATATTTAAAAGAATATTGGATAATAACTTGGATAATATCAACCCAAAAATTGCTGTAACATGCTAAAATGAACTAAGAACCACTTTAAAATGTTTTACATTTGTGTTTCACAAAATGGAAAGCGTGAAGTTTAAAAAAAGAATTGCCCAAAAGAGACTCAACCCACCGAAGAAGATCAGGTTTTATGAACTAGACCCTGGCTCACCCAAAGATGACCAAAATGGTAACTGGATCACTTACTGTTATTTTGTTTATTTTAATTTATCGTGGATGATACTACAGTGTTTCTCACTGCAGTGTTAGCACTCAGAACGGGCCTGCATAACCTGCCAGCCAAACGCTGTTCTCCTACATATTGCAAATTGTGTTTTTTAATTAATATAGCTATAGTGTTTTAATTAAGATATGAGATATATAGATATAAGAGAGAGATAGACAGATGGATAGATGGATATAGGGGTTCCGTCACAGGCAAAGAAATAGCACAGATTCATATTATCACGTTTTTATGGCTTTTGGTTGTTTTTGTGACCAAGAAGAGGAAGAATAATATGAGCATTTTGTGAATTCTACATTTTTGCAGCGTCATTCCTATATTCTGGTAGCATTAAGTTACACGTTTTAAAAGTAATCATAATTTTTATTCTACATGATGCATCAGAAAACCAAATGCAAAGTTTGATGTCTAAAGCCAAGGAGGACTGTACTAAGATAAACAAACTCATAGATGACATCTAGTCTCTTACCACTAAATTATTATGACTGTATATCCAGGCACAATCATTATGTTATGGGCATTTTGGTCAAGTAACAGTAATTTTAATCAGAATCTGTATGTGTTGATCTGTGTTTTAGTAAGACAATTCTGCTGCCTTGTTGGCCAAATTATCTTAAATTTAAAAAAATCCTTTTGTTAGTGGGAAAAAAGGCTATTTGTCAGTATGGATGTAAAATGTCTTAAATAGCTTTTAAAAAGGTATAAAACCTGCAGAAACCATGTCTTGCCACGTTAAAAAAAATAATTACAATAAAGTAACATGTTTGCTTAATCTCCATTATTCCTTGTCTTCATTTTTAGGTAATTTAGTATTTTTAACATTTGAGGATGGATACACTGCAAAAAAAAATTATGTCACTGATATATTAAACAAAAAGTATCAACCTATTGCCTTGTTTAAGAAATCTGAAACCGGGAGAAGTAGTATAGTGGATATCAACAAGTCATAGTTTGTAATATGTGCTTGAATCCTACAGGCCTCCCCTTGGCACCCTCCCCCTAACGTTAAATTGACGTGACACGTCTGGTTAGAATTCCAGTGAAGCACAGTGACACATATAATTAAATGTAATTAATAGTAAATGACAATCAACTCTTGCATTGTAATCACCAATATATTTTTTAAAAAAAACATTAGTTTTAAGTAAACTAATTTTGGGCATATTGGCTGCTTTAGCTAAAAGTTATTTAAAAAATATTAAATATATATTTAATCATAATGAAATCTTTGTTTTTAACCTTGCTCCTTTTTTTGTTTGTTTTTGTTTCTTTCTGTATCCCTCTAAAGTAACAATTCAACTTCTGTGTTACAGGTGGTGAACAACTTGAGGCATTAAAAAGCTTTCTGGAAAAAGTGGAACGGATACAACTTCAGGCTGGTGTTATGGCTACAAAAGCAGATCTGGAAAGCAAGAGCTGTATCCAGAAAGTGGTCTTTTTCTGTCCACTAACCGTCTAGCTGCAATCCATGAGGCCCGGAAGCACAACCTTCACTTGTTTCATCTTCTTTTTGATGAGTTCTTTACTGCAGAGGAGTGCCAGTATGCAGTGCCATTTAGGAAGCATGGAATAGTGCCAGAAGGGAAAAGTCCAAAGTCAATGTGATCCTAAGTAATTATTTCTAATTTTGTGGTTCCTTTTTTGTATTGTTTTTCTTAGACTTTTTCTTATTTTATTGTTTACAATAAAATGTTTATCAATTCATACACCGCTAGTCAAAAGTTTGTACACCCCTTCTAATGCCATGGTCTTTTTTGGGTTTTTATATCTTTCTTCACTGGCATCCAGAATATGCAATAATCTCTTTGAACAGTTCATATTGAGATCTTCTACTTGTGATCTGTAAAGTTTCATAATGGCTCTATCCTGAGGTGCTGTTTGTTAATAGGTGTTTTCTGAGGCTGGTAACTCTAAATGAACTTCTCCTCTGCAGCAGAGGTAAATTTTTTGTCTTGCTTTACTGGGAAGGTCTTGATGAGAGCCAGGTTCATCATGGTTCTTGATGGATTTTGCAAATGCACTTGACAATACTGTTCTTGCAAGAACTGTTCCAGAATAGCTAACCATCATTTTATAAATTAATTGATGATAGTTGTTACTTAATCACCTAATGCCATGTGTTATTTCATAGTTTTATAATCTCCAGTATGGTTCTAGAATGTATCAAATAAATCCAAACTTTTGACTGGTACTGTATTTCTTCATATAGCATGGCAAAAGGTTCAGAGCTAGAGAGCGAAACTAACGCCCACAGCATGGTCTAGCCCAATGCTGTGACTCAACAGACATCCCTTATTTATTTATTAGAATTTTATTTTATTCCTATATGTAACAGTCACACCTATGGTGGCTTACATCAATGGGCTTCAAAACGCTGGCACAACATTTTATTCCACTGTCCAGTTTGAAGCATCTCTACCTATACACAGACTGGCGGCAATAATTTTTATTATTTTTTTTAAATGTTTTTAACAAAGCTTCAACTAAATAAGGTGCTTCTTGACATGCAACCAACTATAAATGTATTCAACCTCAAGAGATGGAATTTATTTTCCCGGCTTTGATTCATGGCCATATCTGACCAATTTGCCCATTTTTATGCCTCAGAAAATGTTTGTAAGAATTTATTTGTACTTTCTTTTTTTTTTTACAGCATACATCATGTGCTGTGGTACCCTGGATGGACGGACACGGTGGAAAAAAGTAAAGCCAAAAAAGCTTAAACAAATAATGATAAACAAATGTCGCATGAGGGCCTCAAAGACTTCATAATTTCTGAATGTGGCACACTGGAGGGATGTACAAAAAAAACCCTCATACAAATGCTGCTTGCTGTTTAAGACTAAGTTGTTGGAAAAGCAAAGTCTTATAAGTAGAACAGTAGTTCAGATTTTCAGAAATACGTAGGACTAGCTGTTGCTGTCCTAAAAGTTGAAATTGGGTAACAAACTAAATTGTGTTCGGTCAGTTAAAGTACAACATTTTATTTTTGTTGAGTATAAAACCAAAATATTAGAGTAAATTTTTTTGTGATGCAAGTTGCCAAAAGAAAGGAAATGCAGTAGAAGGCACCGCTGACTGGGTTGCCATGTCTTCTGTACAACCTGACAAACTAACATTTTACATGTGAAAAAAATTTATAATACGAGGGTCATTCAATAAATAAGGTGAATTTTTCGGTATAAGGACTTTTAATACAGATAGAAGCTTACTTTTTTAAAATTATTTTTGAACGTAGTCTCCCAGCACTGTCACACACTTTTCCCATCTGTGAATAAGTTTCCATATTACCTCAGCATAAAAATCTTTGGACTGATGTCTCAGCCAGTTCACAACACTTTTGACTTCATGGTCACTTTCAAACTTCGTGCCTCTCGTGAACGCTTTCAACGGACCAAACAGGTCTAACCCTAACCCTAACCCAAAATGATTTGATCACCTCAGGAAACCTCACTTCTGTAGACCTCCCAGGCCTTTCTTCATCCTCAACACTGCTCCATCCTTCTTTAAACAATTTAGCCCACTTGTAGACATTTTTTGGCTGAAACATGTGGCACCATACAGAGTTGACATTCTCCTATGAATTTCAACGGGTTTGCACCCTTCAGCAACCAAAAACTTGATAACTGACCGCTGTTCAATCCTAGAGCATGCTTCTTGGTCGGCCATCTTTGTTAATCGGCAAAAAGAAAGAAATTAATCTGCAAAAGAAATTAAATCCATGTGATAAAGAAGTAAAACAAAACAAAACAAAACAAAAAAAAGTAAGCTTCTATCTGTATTATAAGTCCTAATACCGAAAAATTCACCTTATTTATTGAATGTCCCTCGTATATACACACATATCAAGTGTGTGTGTGTGTGTATAAATGGGGCCATTTCAAATAAAGCAAACTTGTTTGTTTAAGCATTTGTAAAAGAGCTTTTGATTGATTTATTTTTAATTCATTCATTAGGTACACTTGGATACAAAAACTAATGTCCTTCATTTGAAATATATATTTGAAAAACATGTTAATGTTGATTTATTTGTTAGCTTTGAAGTCTGCAAGTCTTGTTCAACGTTACTGGGTCACATTGAAAGGTTTTCCCACATTTTATCAACTAAGTTTTCTATGTATTTAAAGAAATTATTTGGATCACCTATCGACATGATCCATTACAGTTCAACAGAACCAACCACATTGTAATAAACTGCATTATTTATACAAAGAGGTACCTAATAAATTTTTTTGTGTGTGTACCACCACATACACACTAATTTTATATATTACACCTTTCTCCAAAGGAGAAAAAAGGAGCCATTAGTAACAGTGAGGTTATCTCCATTTCATCTCAAGGATGACTCCTGTCGCTAAATGTCTTGTCTCACCGGTTTCTCCTAGTGAATTTTAGGAGAAACAGACCAGAAATGTATGAAACTAAATAGAAACTAAACTGAGGTTAAAATGAGAACTACAACTTTGTCTCCAGAGTTATAGAAGAGTAAGCTTAAAGCAGTAAAATTTTCGTCTGGGTTTTAACTGCCTCTGCTTTCCAGGATAATGACGTGCTTGTCATTGGTCTGGATATGCACCGCTTGTCGAGGATGAGCAGGAGGCTTTGCAGTCTGCCTAGAGCTGCGGTGCTAATGCGTTAGCTGCTTGAATTCTTTCTCTCTACCGATAAGCAGCCAAGAAGCTGAAACCAGCTCAGAAGCCATCAAGGTTCTCTCGATATTTTTTCTCTCCACAACCAACAATGGTTAAAAACTGCTTGCCCATGTAATGCTTTCTTTACCCTGTCGGAGGGAACATGTTGCAGTCCGTGGTGTGATTAGAGCAGAGAGGTAAATGGGTGCTGGGCCATTTTTAGCTTTGTAGGCAAGCATCAGGGTTTTGAATTTGATGCGGGCTGCTACAGGAAGCCAGTGCAGGGAGTGGAGGAGTGGAGTGGTGTGCGAGAATTTGGAAAGGTTGAAAACAAGACGTGCTGCTGCATTCTGGATCAGATGCAGAGGACGAATCGTGGACAGAGGCAGACCTGCCAGGAGTGAGTTTCAGTAATAACAAAGTACTGAACAAGCACCCGAGTAGCCTGTGAAGAAAGAAATGGCAGGATTCTTCTGATATTGTAAAGAAGATATCTACAAGAGCGAGTAAGGTTAGCGATGTGTGGGGCAAATGACAGATGATTGTCCACGGTTACCCCATGATTGCGGGTGGTGGCTGAAGGAGTGATTTGATTGTTGTCCAGGGATATCACAAGTTCTTGACCTGGGGATGAGTCACCAGGGATGAACAGCAGTTCGGTTTTACTCAGATTGAGCTTCAGCTGAAGAGCTGCCATCCAGGATAAGATCTTAACATAATACTCACTTACCACCTTCTAAGTTGTCTACTGTGTCACCTAACCTAACTTATAAAACAAATCACAACAACATATTGTTGGCAAATTTATTAACTAAAGAAGGAAATAAATAAATAAAATTTACTTTTGTGCAGCCAAATCAAACATTTTCAAAATTATATATATCACAAAAATGAGCAACTCCCCATCAATAATATTGAAGTCAACAATATTGAAGTCTCTTAATACCCCAAAACAAAAATACATGTCAAACCTTTGATTATGCACCTTTAACTCTATATGGCTGCTGCCAACTACTCAATATACATCTCACAGTTGGAAAAACACAGTGACAAAACCCTATGTTAAATAAATTTTAACTAAGCAACTTTGTGGGCCCACACACACACAAGCTGGCGACCAGAAAAAGAAAAAAAATTAAACAGCTGTCACTGCCCATACATCATTACCGTAAAAGAGGTAATGAGCTGGGGTAGTGAGATGCGAACAGTAAATATTTCATGTAATTAGCAGCAAATATATAAAAACTGTTCTTGTGCCAATAACAGGTAATAAACACTGTCCGAGCTGACACTATTTCCATACCAGACAGTGATGCAGCTGCTCAGGATGTTCTCTAAAGGCCATCTATAAAAAACGATGGTTGAACCTGGGCCTTCCTCAGCTGGCATTCAGGGATCAGGTGTGATTCTCCTCCAAAAGGACATCCAGGAATTTGGTGTTGTTGATGATCTCCACAGAGGAATGTTGATGTGCTGGCATGTGGGCGGACAACAGGCAGCTTTCTCCTAGGCAAACGGGACGTGGAACCCCTTGAGCCTGGGGGAACCGGAGATAAGTTAGTTCTACCCCCTTATTGCAGCTTACGCTGTGTGCACAGTGTGTGTGTGCAAGAAGTGCCTGCACTGAGCCACCCACCGTCACAGTACTTAATTTAGTAAATATAAATAGTTATTTTTTCCTACGGTGTCTTGCGTCTTTGCCTCATTGCATGATTGAATGAACTATTGGCTCATGCCAAGCCTAAAACCTTCTGAATGTGGCCAACTCATTATTCTTAAGTATCACCCCATATCTTATTGAACATGATAACACCACCTTGTGGGATACAATTCTCTTAAAGAATCAGTAAGGCATTTATCAACAGTTTTTTGCCAAAATTTAACATTTCACCCAATGTATACTATTGGTCATAGCGCAAAGATAACCTGTGCGACTTAAGAACTGACTTGGTATGATGTGTCACATATACAGTACAGACCAAAAGTTTGGACACACCTTCTCATTCAAAGAGTTTTCTTTACTGTGTTCTTTAGCCCAAACAAGTCTCTTCTGCTTGTTGCCTGTCCTTAGCAGTGGTTTCCTAGCAGATATTCTACCAAGAAGGCCTGATTCACACAGTCTCCTCTTAACGGTTGTTCTAAAGATGTGTCTGCTGCTAGAACTCTGTGTGGCATTGACCTGGTCTCTGATCTGAGCTGCTGCAGAGGTGACTCTTGGTCTTCCTTTTCTGGGGCGGTCCGCATGTGAACCAGTTTCTTTGTAGCGCTTGATGCTTTTTGTGACTGCACTTGGGGACACTTTCAAAGTTTTCCCAATTTTTCGGACTGACTGACCTTCATTTCTTTAAGTAATCATGGCCACTCGTTTTTCTTTACTTAGCTGCTTTTTTGTTGCCATAATACAAATTCAACCTCTTTGAATGAGAACTCAACTTTGTGTCCAAACTTTTGGTCTGTACTGTAAGTGATTATTCCTTTTGAAATCAAACTAAGTCCTGACACTGTATATCACTGTGCACACTGTTCACACAATGTCAGAAACCCTAACACTAAAATATCTACCCATTGGAGACTCACATACAAAAAGTACCTCTTTTTACTTGAATAAACCAAAGAGAACATCCAGACACTATAATTTCTAAAACTCCTTCCCTTTACTAGTCAGTAAGGATTTATCCAGTGACGAAAACTTTGAAGTACTTGTGTAAGTCCCTCTGGATAAGAGCGTCTGACATATCTCGCCACTGGCAAACAGCGTAGCCTGTCAGCAAGTGTATTGAGACAGGGTGACCACAAGAGCTGTTCTTCCCTCATCTTAAGCCTAACAATCTGGAGGTTCTGGTTATATTTTTTAAACCTAATTTGGGTGCTTGATCTACTATTTACTAGGCATCGCAGAATCACTCGTAGGAATCAGGGTCAAAGGAGTGTCATTTAGGAGTGAAAATATTCCTAGCTCCATGTAGGAAATAAATGTTCTTTATTAAGCATCTTACAATTTTTTCAGTGAGGAGTATGAGCGCACCAAGGAAAGTGTTTGATGTCACTTTTTACCACACTGAAAGCAGTAAAGTAGGCTGTATGTTATAGTTGGTGTTGTAGTTTTGAAAGGTTTTTGTAGTTTTAAATGGTGGAAAAGTGAAATGGTGAGGGTGGAGGTCATAAAATGTAAAGAAATAGTTAAAGCTAAATTCTGCACTACTCTTACCCGCAAAGAAAAAAAGGGAAGGGGGGCAATTTGTGAAAGTGTCAATGCCACCAGTCAGTTTGCTGCACGTACCCCCGAGGAGGGTGAAACACACGTGGATACACCTTGTTAATCTGTTTCTTCAATACTTGAGATAATCTTAGCAGAGACAGCAGACAACATGTTCATTAATTAACCAGTCATGTACAGTCATGTGATGTGTAGAAAAAAAAAGTATTAAATTTTAAGTGTTGCTGAAAAGTTTCTCCTCCATACGTGCATCTGCCTGAATGTTATTTCTGGAACAGAAGGCTGGAACAGGAGACAAAACCTGCATATTCTAGGCCTTGAATATGCAAGAAGCTACTGAGAGTGGACTTCCTACAGAGTTCAGATACCTGCACCCAAACCAGCTTCAGGACAGAGACCTCAGCTAGTCATTCTCCGCATACACCGGTGCCAGGTTACAAAAGGGAAATAACAAGGGAAAAATCATACACTTACAAGGGAAAAAACACACACATATACGGGAAAGATGCTTTGCTCTACTGGACCACCGTAGGAACTGGTGTGGGGTTGTTTTGCTCGGCCCCTTACTTTCAGTGAAAGGAACACTTAATGCTTCAGCATACCAAGACAATTCATACTCCTAACTTTGCGGGAACAGTTTGGAGATGGCCCAAGTGCACAAAGCTGTCACGAGCCATCCCAATTAGCCAAGCACATCCAGGTCATGAGTTCAGCTAATTAACCCCATGCACCTGCAACCTATTAACAATCCACCACGCCTTTAAAAAAACGCTTAGAACGCCATTCAGTGCCTAAGTATCCCACTTGCGTGCCTCTTGATCTGTTACTCATGATTTCTTCCAGTTGTTTCTACCTCTGTGTGTAACCCTGCCTATTTTTTGTCTCGTGCCTTGCCCTCTGGATTATTATCTATGCTCGGATTTGCTTCTGTGAATGGCCTCGCCTGCATTGACCCTGGTGCATGCTTCCGGATTTGTTTTTTCTCGCCTCTGGACAGCTGTTACTGACCCTGCCTTCCCCTGCAATTGGGTTCACTCCTGTTCAGCTCCATCCCTGACAGTATACTTCGGCCATGACAAACCCAGAAGACTTGAATCAGTTGAGACAGGCGCTCTAACAACAAGGGGCCCTGTTAGACTCTCATCAACAAATCCTCTATCACCTTACAACTACAGCAACTCTTAACTAATCATCCTTCTACCACAGTTCAATCTGTACTGTACATCATGAACCCTGGCTCCCTAACCCAAACCCGAATCCGGAACGTGCCGCTCCTTTTTGTCACAATGTTCTTTGTTGATGCAGCTTCAAGCTTCTTCCTTTCCCATGGAGCATTCAAGAGTGGCATATATAATCACCCTCCTCACTGGCCGGGCACGTGAATGGGCAATTGCAGTTTGGGACACTAATGACCCTTGCTGTGCGACCCTCAGAACTTTCACTGAGGAGATGAAGAGGGTGTTCGATCGCTCGGCTAACTCGTATACACCATGTTCAATCCAACATCCCCTCCAGGCCTGAACCTTCAGTACCACTATTGTCACCTGCCAGCCTGCACCCAGTACCCAGTTTGTACCCAAGACCCATGCAGGTAAACCGAACCCGGATCTCCCCGGAGGAACGTCAGCGGAGGCTTCAATCCGTTTCTTGCCTTTATTGTGGCCAGATGGGTCACTATCGTCTCCAGTGCCCTTTAAAAGCAAAGACTCCTCCAGTCAATCTAGGGGCTCTGAAGGGGCCAGCCATTAACCAATCCCCTAGTTCTCGCCTGCTCCTGCCTTTCATCATTGTCACAGAAGGCAGACCTAATGTGGTCTCTGCACTAATTGACTCTGGCTCAGACCAAAATCTGATCTCCGCCTCCAAGGTTAAGGATCTCAACCGCCCAATGCAAGCTCTTGACCCTCCGTTATCTGTTTGGGCCCTCGACGTACTTCACTTCCTTCTATTACTAGTACAGTAGCAGTAACCCTTCAAGTATCTGGTAACCATTCTGAGGATCTCTCTTTTCTTGTCATACACGATGCAGACGCATCCTCGGTTCTCTGTCACCCTTGGCTGGTTCGTCATAACCCATGCATTAACTGGGCTAGAAACACTATCCAAGAATGAAGTCCCTTGTGCCTAGCATCCTGCCTGAAGGCTGCTCATTGTCCGCCAGCAACATCTTCTGTCAATGAGGAGTTCCCAGATCTCTCAGCTTTTCCGTCTGATTACTCCGTAAGTCACACAGACGTTGGGTTTGTGCAATCAACCTCCTCCCAGGCACGACTCCTCCCAGGGGCCGGTTATAGTCATTATCTTCACATGAGAGGGATGCCATGGAGAAGTATATCTCTGAATCACTTGATGCTGCCATTATCCGCCCTTCTTCGTCCCCCGCTGGGGCAGGATTCTTCTTTGGCTAAAAAGGACAAGTCTTTATGACCATGCATTGATTACAAAGGTCTTAATGAGATCACCATTAAAAATCGTTACCCTCTTCCCCTGATGTCCACAGCCTTTGACCTTCTGCTGGGGGCTAACATCTTCACGAAACTCGACCTGCGTAATGCTTACCACCTGGTCAGGATCAGGGAGGGGAATGGATGGAAGACAACTTTTAACACCCCATCAGGACACTACGAACACCTCGTAGGGCCATTTGGACTAGACAATGCACCAGCCGTCTTCCAATCCTTGGTGAATGACATTCTCAGGGACTTTCTGAACATCTTCGTATTTGTTTATTTAGGTGATTTTGATCTTCTCCCGTTCACTGGAAGAGCACAACCTGAATGTTCGCCAAGTTCTTCAGTGGCTCCTTGAGAACCAATCACACATAAAGGCAGAGAAATGTGAAGTTCATCGTCAGACCGACTCTTTCCTTGGTTTTATCATCGCCCCATCTAAGATCCAAATGGATCCAGCTAAACTCAAAGCGGTAACCTACTGGCCGAGACCATCGACCTGAAAAGACCTACAACAATTTCTTGGGTTTGTCAACTACCACTGATTTATTAGGAACTACTGCACAGTAGCAGCCCCACTTATTGCTCTCACTTCCACTAAGGTTCCTTTTCATTGGTCTGATCAGGCAGAGAACTCATTTACCAAACTAAAGGACCGGTTCAACTCGGCACCAATCTTCACACAGCCGGATCCCGTTCTCCAGTTCATAGTGGAGGTAGATGCCTCAGACTCCGGTGTGAGGGCCGTACTCTCTCAGAGGTCTCCAACCGATGGTAAATTACATCCTTGTTACTTCTTCTCTCACTGCCTTTCTACCCGTGAGATGAATTATGGTATCGGTGACCGGGAGCTACTCTCAGTAAAATTAACATTAGAGGAATGGAGACACTGGCTCGAAAGTACAGAAGACCATAGAAACCTTGAATACCTCAAGTCAGCCAAATGTCTGAACTCTCGCCAAACCAGATGGTCATTGTTCTTTTCTCGTTTCAACTTCTCCCTATCTTACCGACCAGGGAACAAGAACATCAAAATGGCATAGGCCAGCATAGCTGGTTACCATTATACCAACATATGTTGTGTTTTGGTGTTGGTACGCTGGTATGCCAGTGACCAGCATACATTTTGCTGGTATGCTGGTGTTTTCAGTCAATCCAAGATGGCGGCTCGGCAGTAGCATGCAGCGGCCGCTCCGGAGCCAAAATGGTGCTATGTTGTTTATTTTTGTGTATAGCGTGTTTATTTTACTCTGTGTATGGACATCGGCGCAACTGGTGTCCGTACTTATCACTGCCAGACATTTGTACTTTAATAACCTGGCAAATGACATCCACGATGAGCTGCGGGAAAAGCTACGCGACCTCGGCTTGCTGTCTGAACCAGGCCTTGAGGCCTCGGCAGTGCCTGATGCCGGCGGCCGAAGAAGGGGACATCGGAAGCGGTGCGCAAGGAAGCAGAAGTGCGGAAAGCGGGCGGGAGTCTGTGCTAGGCTAAAAACAAACCCTAGCTGGCCGGCTCTTCCGTCCATCATCTTGTCCAACGTCTGCTCCCTGGGGACTCAGACCACATCTAATTCCAGCATACAGACCACTCATCAGGCGTTCAAAACCGGTTCTGAAGCAGGTGAAAACCTGGCCAGCATGAGCCATCTCTGCTCTTCTTTTGAGAACACTGACTGGAACATGTTTAGGGAGGCTGCGACTTACGGCAACTACACCGACAGTGACCAGCTACATCAACAAGTGCACCGATGACGTCACTGTCTCCAAGAGGATCATCTCACGACCCAACCAGAAACCGTGGATTACTGCGGAGGTGCGTCCACTTCTGAGAACCCGAGTCTCTGCCTTCAAAGCAGGAGACAAGATGGCCCTTAGAAAAGCAAGGGCCAAACTGTCCCGGGAGAGGCGAAGCGTGCACACGCCCAGAGGATCCACAGTCACTTCAGGGACAGCAGTGACACACAGCGCATGTGGAAGGGCATACAAGCCATCACTAACTACAGGACGACATCACCTGCCTGTGACGGTGACGGCTCCCTTCCAGATGCGTTGAACAACTTCTACACTCGGTTCGACAGGCAGAACGACGTGGCGACAAGGAAGACCATCCCTCCTCCGAACGGCCAGGTGCTGTGGCTCGCTACAGCTGATGTGAGGAAAACTCTACGCAGAGTCAACCCACGTAAAGCTGCTGGACCAGACAACATCCCAGGCAGAGTACTCAGAGAATGTGCAGAACAGCTGGCAGATGTTCTCACAGACATCTTCAACATCTCTCTGAGCAGCACCGTCGTTCCCACATGCTTTAAGGCCACCACCATCGTCCCTGTGCCGAAGAAGTCTTCTTTGTCCTGTCTCAATGACTACCATGCTGTTGCACTTACACCCACCATCATGAAGAGCTTCGAGCGGCTCGTCATGAGACACATCAAGACCCTGCTGCCCCCCTCACTGGACCCACTGCAGTTTGCGTACCGTCCTAATCGCTCAGTGGACGACGCCATCTCCACCACACTCCACCTGGCACTGACACACTTGGACAATAAGGACACGTACGTTCGAATGCTGTACATAGATTTCAGCTCAGCATTCAACACTATCATCCCCCAACAACTGATCGGGAAGCTGAGCCTACTGGGCCTGAACACCTCCCTCTGTAACTGGATCCTGGACTTTCTGACTGGAAGACCTCAGTCAATATGGATCGTGAACTACACCTCCAGCACCACCACACTGAGTACTGGGGCCCCAAAAGGCTGCGTGCTCAGTCCCCTGCTGTTCACACTGCAGACTCACGACTGTGTAGCGACACACAGTTCGAATCACATCATTAAGTTTGCTGATGACATGACCGTGGTGGGTCTCATTAGACTGGTGTAAAGTCAACAAACTGTCTCTGAATGTTGACAAGACAAAGGAGATGGTTGTTGACTTTAGGAGGACACGAAGCGAACACTCTCCGCTGAGCATCAACGGCTCCTTGGTGGACATCGTTGAAAGCACCAAATTCCTGGGTATCCACCTGGAGAATGACCTCACCTGGTCCCTAAACACCAGCTCTCTGCACAAGAAAGCCCAGCAGCATCTCTTCTTCCTAAGAAGGCTGAGGAAGGCCCAGCTTCCACCACCGATCCTGACCACCTTCTGTAGAGGGACTATCGAGAGCATCCTGAGCAGCTGCATCACTGTCTGGTTTGGTAACTGCACCACATCCGACCGCAAGACCCTACAGCAGAGAAGATCACCAACCTCTTCCCTCTATCGAGGACATCTACACCACACGCTGCATTTGTAAAGCCACCAGCATTGTGGCTGATCAGACACACCCCTCTCACTCACTTTTCACCCTCCTGCCATCTGGAAAAAGGTACCGAAGCATTCGGGCACACACATCCAGACTGTGCAACAGCTTCTTTCCACAAGTCACCCATGTCCTCAACAAAAGGGTCTAGACTGATAAATAGACACACACACACACACACACACACACACACACACACACACACACACACACAACTACCTCAAACATTGAGACTGGACTGATTAATCAACACAAGCGCAAACACACTGATCTACACTACCAGACTATCGTACACCAACCTGTAAATGCTCTTTTGCACAATATTCATTAAACCTGGATTACTTTTTGACTAACTTTTTATATTCTTTCTGCTACATTAAGGAACGTTTACTGTTTCTCCACCAACTCATTTCACTACCTCAAGACCACTGAGTATTGTTATGTTATGTCGTGTTTGTCGCACTGTTACTTTGTTGCTCTTGTTTACATTTGTCACTTGTTGCCCTTGTTTACATTTGCACATGCACTTTATGTTGTCTGTTATGTGAATTTATATATAAAAAATGTAGATAGTCTTCCTCTCTGAGTTGGCTAGTTAGTTTTTTGTTAATTTATGTTGTCTCTTAGTTAACTAGTTTAGTCTTTCTGTTAATCTATGTTGCAAATTTATGTTGTATGTAGCACCTTGGTCCTGGAGGAACGTTGTTTCGTTTCACTGTGTACTAACTGTATATGGTTGAAGTGACAATAAAGCCTACTTGAACTTGAACTTGAACTTGAGCTGGTATGCTGGTCACTTTACTGATGCTGGTCCACAGCATACATTTTGCTGGTATGCTGGTGACCAGCATTATAGTGCCATGATACTATGCTGTTCACCACCCCATCTAATGTTTGTATGGTATAAAAGCCAGAATACATGGAAGATTGTCATCCAATATGTAAAATATAAAACAGAATCAGTATAAAATCCGCTTTATTGGCCAAGACAAACAATATTAACATTGTGTAATACGTAACAATGTATACAATATGTGCATTTGTAACAATATGATAATTTAACAATGACCAGCAAATAAGTTTTGATTAAAAAAAAATGTAACAAAAACAAAACATAAGACCAACCTCTCAGGGACACTTTCACACAGTTACTTTCACACCACAGGAGTGTAAATGAGTGAGCTTGGCCCTCACTCTTTATTTAGCATTATTTAGTCTGCAGGTTTATGGGCCCTGAAGTAGTTCTGACATTTGTGTATTTTTCTTACTTATGAACATATAAATGTAACCTTAATTATAAACATATAAATGTCACCTCTTTCACCTAGTGCAAAGAAATTGTCCAGGATTGAGGGAAGAGTGACACAGATGATCTTATCCGAGGGTGGCCAACCCTGGTCCTCGAGAGCCGCAGCCCTGCATGTTTTCTAATTATCCCTGCACTCCTCACTGCTTATCACCTGAATCAGATGTGCTCAGTCAATCAGAGCACATCTGATTCAGGTGATAAGCAGTGAGGAGTACAGGGATAATGGATAATGCCCCACACAGAAGGCACATTTCTGGCATACTGTAAATATGGCCATGCAAACAGACATTCAGGGTAAGAAAGTGTGAACAGGAACAGTGCACTATGAAGAAAGGGAGTTAGGTTTGTAAAAGCCCACTTTTACACCCTATACACAGTCATACATCTTTGTGCCTCTCTCGAAAAGCAGTTCTTGTTCAACTCAAGACACAAGTGAACATCGCATACCTGGCATTTCCATGGTGTTTATGGCTGCTTACCATAAACTGATTTGCAATTCACACAGACCCTGTAACCAGCAGTGGTAACATTCCTGGCATCTGAGGTCAGTCCATGAACTGGTTGTGCGCAGTCACAGGTGAAGCCTTATCGTGTGGTCAACTGCTTAAAAAAATACAAGAGATCCATACCGAATCCAGACCCCAGTCGTGGTCGAGGTTCCCATGACATAGTGATGGTCTGTATCTTGCCTGCTTGTTTGCATTTGGTCTCTATAAAACAAGTGGCTGATCATTTTCATGGTCACAATGGTTTATAAAAAAGGAAAAAGAAACATAAGCATGATGATAATAAAATTACTGTCAATAATCATCAATAATATTGACCATGCATAAAGACAACACAAACTTTTGCAATGTTTAGGCAAATATAAATATTATAGACAGCAGTGTCATAAGCTAACCAAAAACTGAACCAAATAGCTACCATAAGATGAAGCTATCCAAAACAGGGTGAATATATTATAAACATTTACACCACAGCTCATACGGACAACCATCTGTAATCTACATACTGTAAGGCATTAGCTTAGCCACCTGTGAGCTAACCTGTTTGTGACATTAGGCAGTATGTTAGCATGATTTAGCAGTGTTATCTACATGCTAACCAAACCATGTATGTGACATTAAATGACAATGTTTCACATAAACTGGCAAAGGCTTGTGAGAAAATGAGGAAAAATAAAGTTATATTAGTTTCATGTTATCAGAATAAGGATTATATTAGATTAAAAAACTTACCCATGGTAACAGCTTGCTGTATTCTCCTCCTTCATTCTCTGTTGGAGTCTCAGTGTTGTTCTGAGGTAAATATAAACTCCTCCCACTGTCCAGAACATTCTGTAGAGCTTCAGAAGCGTGTACAGCCTAACATCTTCCACACGTGGAGGAAAATTATCGGATCTACTGTGTGTGTGCGTGCGCGTGTGTGTTTGGGGGCGTGGCCTTGTATGTAGATTACCCTGACTGTTTCCCTGTGAACAGCGTGTGGGCGTGTCCTGTCTCAGGTCATTATCAGTGAATGAAGTGTGGCAGAAAGACTGTATCTCTCTTTAGATTCATATGGATTACATCAACTGAGAACATTTATTTTTGATTAAGCTTGCTACATTTAAAAGTAGACACTTTAAGATTTCTATAGATATATATGTATAGATATATAGATATATGGATATGTGTGTGTTCATTTTAGTTCATTTTAGTGACCCGTTTCAAAAAGATTTTCGGGGCAACTGAGGCGGCGGAAAGCGCACCCTGTTTATTTTCTTTATTTTAGAAAAGCACTGATTTCATTGATATGTGAGTGTACATTAACAAATAAAGCCATAAATTGATACATTACACATGTGTGTATGGTTAAAAATTATGGAACATTTTAAGTTATTTTGACAGTTACCAAAAAAAAATGCAAGTGGTCCCACTGCCAAAACAGCTGACCCCATGGTGCTGGTGCTGGTATACTGGTAACCCTGCTGGTATAATTGCTGGTCAAGCTGGTAACCAGCTATGATGGTCTATGCTGGTTTTTTTTTTCCTTCAGTTTCAAGTGATTTCCATTGATTACTTTAAAAAAAAGGTTTATAGAAAAGGTTTTATAGAAAAGGTTTGTGTTGTGTTTTTAGACAAACCACAGATATTTAATAAATGTTAAATAATGTATTTACATGTTTTTGGTAAATGGATTATTTTGTCTCTTGTATGTAAATCCATTTAAAGATAACACTACACAGTCCATGTATTTACATCACACATTATTTTTAGTACTAGCTATTAAAAAACAAGATTATGAGCTAAAATGGTAACCAATTTTAACTACCAAAACCTTGCTGGTGGCCCAGCATATAAATCATGCTGGCCTATACTGGATTTTTCAGCAGGCATGCTGGTCTTCCATCAGTTATGCTGGTTCACCAGCTAAACCAGCACCATACCAGCACTAACTACAGTAGCAAGACTAATGCTGGTGGTAAGGTTTCATCAGCGTAGATCTGCTGGTCTTCCATCAGTTATGCTGGTTCACCAGCTAAACCAGCATCAGACCAGCACTAACCAGTATTAACCAGCATATAAATCATGCTGGTCTATGCTGTTTTTTTCAGCAAGGTGCCTTTCCCCTGTTTTTTTCCTTGCGATTCTCTAGTGTTTTTTTTTCGGGTGTTTGACCTCGTCTGTTCTTCGGATTCCGAGACCCAGACTCGTGCCTTGCCCTTCGGATTATCTCTCCCTCTTTGGATTACTCCGCGTTTATGACCTCGCCTGTTTAACTACTCTGCTCTTTGGGTCACGCTTCCGGATTTCACTGCCTCCGCTACTGGATTCTCGTTGCCGACCTCACTCAGTTTCACAGACTTCTCTCTTTCGTTTTCGGATCTAGGAAAGTGCTGTTATATCCTACCAGCTTCCTGCCCAGCTTTCTCTTCCGCCTGATTCACAGTCCCTGGCGATGTGTGCATGTGTGTTTGTGTTTACACGCACCTGTGGGCACTTCCTCATTCGCGGATCTCGGACAAGAGTGCATCGCCAGCTTCCTGTGTCTCTCAACCCCTGCCGGGTCAGCTACTTGAATACTAGACACCGCGCTCGCATTTCTTCCCTCAATCAAATACACGTGATCATCTGAGATTTCATCCAACTTCTGGGTTTTGCCTCATCATCGACATGCCTCCACCCTCATCACAAGGGAGTGCAGCCTACCTCACAGGGGAGGGCAAACACCTACTGGAGCTTCGCCAAGGTTCCCGTTCTGCCTGCGATTATGGAGGCTGCTAGAGTCCGGAACTCGATGGCATAATCGCAGGCAGAACAGGAACATTGGCAAAGCTCCAGTAGGTGTTTCGCAATGGGAACCTTGGCAAAACACCTACTGGAGCTTCGCCAAGGTTCCCGTTCTGCCTGCGATTATGCCATTGAGTTCTGGACTCTGGCAGCCTCCGCAAACTGTAACACCCAAGCGCTTTACGATGCTTTCCTTCACGGTCTCTCTGAGGATGTTAAGGACCACCTAATCAGCCAGGAACTTCCCAGCGATTTGAATGGTCTTATGGGTTTAGCTGGACGCATGGACGCAGGACTGACACAGAGGTGTCGTACTTGGTCCTCCTCTGCACCCAGATCTTCTCCCCATCCATGCAGCCTCCCAGCCCTGCCTCTGCGCAAAGCCTTAGACCAGTTCCAGAACCCATGCAGGTGGGTCGTGCCCGGATTTCTCCAGAGGAACGCAACGGAGGATCCAATCAGGCTCCTGTCTCTAGTGTGGCCAAACGGGCCACTATCGCCTCCACTGCCCATTAAAAGCCAACCTCTGCACTAATTGACTACGAATCCGACCAGAACCTTATCTCCACCACAAAGGTCAAGAAACTAAACCTCCCTACGCAAGCCTTGGAGAACCCGTTGGCCATCGGGCCCTTGATGGAACCCTCCTACCTGCCATGCACCCGCTGAGAAACCTGAAAGAGCTCTGGTTATAGGAGACCCTTACTGAGGCACGTGAAATTAGCTAGGCCTTTAGGGGCGGCAGTGGTCAGGTGTATCCGGGAGCCAGAGCACTGGACATAGTAGGTAATCTTAGGGCTCTAGTACAGTATAGGTTCTCTAAGATAGTGGTACATGCTGGAGCTAATGATATATGCCTGACGTCAGTCAGAGGTTAGCAAGCATAACTTTACAGAGGTGTTTAAAATAGCGAAGGCGATGTCCGATGAAGTAGTTTGCTCTGGTCCCATCCCAATGAGACATGGCGACATAGCTTACAGCAGGTTATGGTCGCTGAACCGCTGGATGTCCAGGTG